>BDUI01003223.1:39564-51492 GCA_002335545.1 Apodemus speciosus | reverse complement strand
CTTTGCTTTGGTATTGGCAAAATCTTTGGGAATGTGGCCCAGCAGCATCTATGTAACCCAAGGCTGTTACTCTTCTGTGTCTCAAGCTTCATCCTGATTCAGACATTTTTTTCCATTTTTCAGACAGGATGCCACTGTTGCCCAGGCTTGTCTGGAATTTTCTTTTCCTGCCTTAAGCCTGAGTGCTGGCCTACTGCTCAGAGATCCTCCTGCTTTTGCCTGTGCCTTCAGAGCTCTAAGATTAAAGGTGTGTGGCACCACGCCCTACTGGAACTTTTTTGGATTCTCCTTTAATTTCATGAGCTTTGTGGAAATGTYTTATTGAGTTAGTAATACGTTACCCCTTCTCCAAACCCTTTTCAGAAATATCTTTGGTGACTTCTAATCTAGATCTTTGACTGAGGAGCTCTTGAAGTCACCCTGCATAACATAAAAGATATTTTGTTGCAATATATTAAGGACAATTTAATTCCTCTGCCTAAATCCAGCAAAATATATATTCAAAGAAGTTCCTAGGGCCCCATATCAGACTACAGTTAATAAGTCAGCAATTCTGTGCTGCTTCAGGAAGCTCCAATTTGGCTTTGACTACAAATTAACATTTGAAAAATTGCCTGGAAGTCACCCGTTATGGAGAGGCTGAAGACAGAATCCAAGCAAGACAGTAATTTGATTTATAAGCTACAGCCAAGGGGAAACAAAGATGGCTGGCAGGACACAGTTGCCAACTCAAGATGATTTTCGTCATCCCAGGAATTGAAAATCGTCAGTATGCACACATAAGCTCATTTGGGTTAGCAGGAAAGGACTCGGACTGTGAATTTTCAAGCCAAAGCCTAAGTGTGCAATAGATGCACACCACACTAGCCTTAAGCAGCTAATCAAAATGCCTTATTACCTACCTACCCGGCTACACCACCAAATTTGCATCTACAAGACCGCTTGGGAGAGGGGGAGAAAAATGACACATGCAGTGTGTGTGTACTTCCATGTGTGAATGCTGTATATATGTGTGCATGTGTGTAGTTCCATGTGTGAATGCTGTGTGCGTGCACGTGTGTATGCATGTGTGAGGTTCCATGTGTGAATACTGTGTGTATGCGTGCGTGTACTTCCATGTGTGAATGCTGTATGTGTATGCGCGTGTGTACTTCCATGTGTGAATGCTGTGTGTGTATGCGCGTGTGTACTTCCGTGTGTGAATGCTGGCATGCAGGCCCTGGTATGTAGCAGTCAGATGACAACCTCAGGTACGGGCGCTTGCCTTCGACCGCRAGGCAGTCTGTTGTATACTATTGCATATGCCAGGCTACCAACGCCGGAACTTCCAGGCGTTGACCTGTCTCTGCTCTCCATCTTGCTATAGGAGCCCTGGGATTCCAGTTTTTGGTAGGTTCTGATGATCCAGACTCTACCCTAATGATTACGCAGCAAGCACTAAACCATCCCCCAAGCCCCATTATAGGTATTGGCACAGGAACCAAGATACAATAACCCACACACTTTAAAGGTGTGTCTTGAAAGGTCCTTAACTAAATCTAAACTTTTAAAAGCACATAATGAAGAATGTAACTAAAACAAGCATTCATTTCATGCTAGAAGTGACGTCTCTAGCCTGCTTGGTTCAGTTCCACAAGCAAAAGAAAGCCCCGCTCAGTGTTTGAAAATATAAGCTGTGGTCAAGAGCACTTGCTGCTCTTCCAGAGGATCCAAGTTCTGCTCCCGACACCCACAATAGATGGACAACTCCCAACCACTCCGGTTCAGAGTCGGATGTCCTCTTCTGGCCTCTGTGGGGACCTGCACTCAGGTGCACATACCCACAGACAGATACACAAATACATAATTAAAAGACTTTCCTTTAAATAGTAAACAAAAGTCTCAAATGTGAAATAGCTCTATTTAATTTTGTTTTATAGAAGCAAAAATGGCTAGCAACTTATATTCATGAAAAATAAGAGACTCATCACCAGAGCCCCAAATAACCATTTGATATGTGTCTTAAAAAGATAAATTCTGTCACTGAGAAAAACCTTCATCTTTAAAAGAAAGAAAAGCCTATTTTGTTGTTAAATGTTCAGATGAAATTAAAGCGCGTTCTTGGAGTCCTGAAGAACATTCTAGAGGAAAAACACTGTTTTTATCAAGATATACAATAGTGTCCCATGGTCTAAGACTTTACTTAAATAAAATAAAATAAAAAGGACGGTGTGGGGATAAACTGTGTAAGTTTTCAATTTCAGAACAATTGCTAGTATACAACGAACTTTTTATTTTTCATTCATAAAAACAATTTACAGCATTCATAAAACAAAGTGGTCAAGAAATAAGAGACTTCCTGGATGGATTTTTTCTGTGTAGGAACAGATGAGAAGGCAGCTGTTTACCACGGATGGAAAGAAATACACTCCATATAAAGCCGGACCGGGTGGAGTGGGGGAAGGAATGCAGCTGAAGCAAACCAGGCCTTCTATGCATGCAGYTCAACATCTGCATGCTCTTAAAACCAAACGCGAGTGACTTCATAGGCATCTGTAAAGACGGTTCTAAGTACTGGAAGAACAGTAGCTTTACATATAACACACACACACATGTATTTTCTCTCTCTCTCTCTCTCTCTCTCTCTCTCTCTCTCTCTGTCTGTCTGTCTCTACACACACACACACACACACACACACACACACACGATACTGGTGGGGTAGAGATGGAGAGAAGATTAAAATTAATAAATCCCCAGATAGGCTATCACAATAAACATCCCTTACATACACAGACAAAATAACTTTTACAGCTCGGCTTTAAGTACAATACCTGGAGCTCTAACTCGGTGACCCTGACCCACACTCTTTTCAGCATGAACAAATACGAGTTATGTGGTGAGATACACACTTGAAGGAATTCCTTAAAAAAGAATCACAACTTTCATTTTATATATACAACAAATTTTAATTATGTACTGAAAATAAATTACAGGAAATAACTTTAAAATGCAACAGAGGACAAGTCACAATAAAACATTCCCATTGAATTCTCTTGGGGGTGAGACTGCAGTGCTCAAGAAGATAAATATCACAAATATATCAAAACTTCAAATTGTCTATGCATTCACACACGGACATGAGCCACAAACATTCCTTTCACAGGACTGTACTCATTAGCCTACCACAGAACCAGATTTTGCCATAAACTACAAAACTTTTAATACAAAATTGTATTTATATATTTATAATTCATATACATGCCCTACCTGTAATTTTTAGAAAATAAAAGTTACACACTGTACAGACACTCTTAACTCATATCTGTAGGCAACATTTTTGGATGGAATTTTTCCCCCAATAAAATTAATGGCATATTTTATGTACATGAAGGCTAAACTGCAAAAAACAGTTCAGTTTCCCAGATAATGCATCTCCTTTCAGGGCAGGTTTATAAATTTAAAAAGGCAAGACAAATGTACACCTCAGAGTTACCTTCTCAGCTACAAGAGTTGTCATGTGATTTGTGTGAAGTTTCTGATACATGCATTTATGTAATACTGGCATTGAAGGCAGTAAAGCAATATACACTTTTAATGTAGTGGCTCAATAAAGGCTTCATTGTCATTCCCATCTGATTCTCAATACAGTGATTCATAAATTCTCTAAAAATTAAAATTTCAATGGGACACTATATTAAAGAGACTCTAAATAGATTTCTTAAAATATTTCCCTGAAATATCCTTTTACATAAGACAAATTTCACTAACATTAAATTCGGTAAAAAGAAAGAAAAGAATTAAACATGGCACAGATGTGCATGATAAACTAGGGCTCCTCAGCCAATCGCCAGGTCTGAGGAGACAGCAAAGGAAGGCTGAAAACCAACCAGCAATGTTCACACTCTGTGGCAGCCATCTGGGAAGCCAGTTACACTAGACTACTTCTACAGTTGATTGTAAACTTTGGTTTATTTATCTGAGTTCTCATTGTACAGCAAGCATGAACAAGGGAGACTGGAGTCCRTGAGGAGATGACTGTCAGTCTGTCTTTAATCGGGCATGATGAGACACCTGGTCAGTCAGGCCTGCTTTGATAGAGTTTGTTACAGACTGCCTTATGTTCTCCTCCATCAAATTATCACCCAGGGGCTTCAATACCTGTGGTATGAGAAATGTGCAAAACAAACAAAAGCATGAGGTAAAAAAAGAGGACATATAAAAACAGATATAAAAAATTCAATTTAAATCAATGACAAAAATAATCAGGAATGTGAGAAATAAAAAGATGCTTCTCCCAAAAGAAAAAAGAAAAAAGTTATGATGCTACAAACAATGCAGTTAAGACATTTTATAATGCAACGAAAGTTACTTTCCTCTTATTCAAACCATTTACAAATCCTAYGAGACGGATGTGCAATCCATACCCTATGCGCAGCATCAAATCTGGTATGTATACAGCATTATGCAGACCGGCCCAGACGGTCCTGCTTATTGTCCTACATGTGTAAGTGTGAACACTTCAGATAGAGAAAAAAGTTAAAAATCCTGTCTAATTTCTCTTCTTGTTATTGTTGGATGACAGTCTCTGTCGCTGTGCTGACGAGAGAGCACGGTGGACCCTCCGACGTCTACTGACTTCAAACAGTTTGGCAAACACCTAAAACACGGAGTCATGTGTTAGGAGAGAGACTCAGATGCCTCGAAGCTACAGTTAAAGACTAGAACAATTTCAGACTTTGTCGTTTCTCACCTTCCTGGGACTCCTCTGAAGCAAAGGAAAAGAGAAATGCAAAGAAATTTTAGACAAGACTAGGCGAGCACAGCACAGTCTTCTCTGACAGGGACTGGGACTTGCCGCTCTCACCTCACTACACTACACTGAAAATAACCCTAGACAGCTGAGATCCTCCAGTGAGACTCTCCTATAATAATGGCACCTCTAAAGCCCTAGAATCAATACTAACAGAAAGGATTTCAAAAGACACCGTATAATTATTAAAATCAAGGTAGGAGAATAGTATTGATTCAAAAATTTAAAGTAGATTATTTTTAAAGCAGTGATGTGGTAATGATTCTTACTCTATTTTTCTATTAGAAAATATCAAGACAGCAAAGCAGTAAGACTGATTTTAAGAGACAAAAATTTGACCTTGACACAAACTCCAAAGGAGATCTTAAACCCAAGAGTACTTTCAACAGAGTGTCCAAGCTAATACAGTAGCTTGGTTTGTACCAGTGGCTCTCCACCAGTGACTCACAGCCCGTGACAACCCTTTATCCATCCCAAATATTTACATTGCAATTCATAACAGTAGCAAAATTACAGTTATAAAGGAGCAACAAAAATAATTTTCTGGTTGGAGGGTTGCCACATGAGAAATTGAATTAAAGGGTCAAAGTATTAGGAGGTTGAGAACCACTAGTTTATACAGTCATACTGATGTTATTATAATACCTAATCAAGTTTCTTCAGGAAAAAAAAAAATCAGTGACTCCTTCAGTCTTTGAACTGAAAACCAAAACTAACATGCACCTGTGCATGCAAATCTCTAGTGAGGCCTCGCTCGCTCGCTGACACAGAGGTGACACGGCCCAAGCCTCTACCACTGCTCATCTATAATAATTCCAACTTCCATTCTGTTCCTGCACATGATGAGATAAAGTCTGGGCACTTAATGAGGATCATTTTAACAACCACCACAGGAGAAATGTCTACACTCAAACCATCCAGGTAGAAATGTAAGAGCGAGCTTTCCGCAGAAGGTGACAGCTGAGCCGGAGCCTCAGGCCGGCCTCGGACCCTGGCTGACGTGAGGTGACAGGTGCTGCTGTCTGTGCTGCTCTGCCCTCTGTGCTCCCGTGGAATAGATGTCAATCTTTCTTTGGGAAGAAAGCTCTGTGGGATCATTCCTTAGAGCACTGCGATACATGCCACCCTCCTCACAGAGGACATGAAGCCCTGACATGTCTCTCCTATGTGTCTCGTTAATATTGGTTAGGAAAGAAGCTCATTTCCCTCCCCAAGGCACTAGCTGTACTTCAAAACTTTTTTTTTCTTACCTTTAAAATTGCTTGTTCACAGTATTTTCTTTGCTCAAAGAAAAATATTAGTAAATCTAACCCTGCTCGCTGCCTGGCTTAATCATCAGGCTTCTAAGTAAGAATCAAACCAAGATATTACAGACTAAAGCTAGTCAAAGTTAACTATAATCATGAACAAAGGGAAACAACTAAGATTTAACTAAATTAGATTCTACATTAAAAACAAAATCAAAACATCACCACCACCACTAAATAAATAAATACCCACCAAACCCCATCCTCATGTGAAAAAGGAGAATGTAGGTGTACAAATAAGATAGAAAGTACAAACTGGAAATCACACAGAAGTCAGATTAGTCACTGCAAAATCAAAAAGTAGATACCAACCTGTTCCCATAGTGTTTCCGCAATCTGATCAATCATTGTTCCAATTTCTCTGAACTCCCCAGAGTACTTAACATATGCCCAAGTACAAAGGGCCGTCAGTGCTAGCCCCATGACGAGGTTGCATAAGACAGCTATAGAGTTTAGGCCAATGAAGCCAGTCAGTCCTGAGATTACATACATAGCAAACATGACTGCAAACAGTGTAGCAGGGGTGCGAGCAGCATAGAAGATATTTTTGCCATCATTGTGCTTTATAAAATTTGCATAGGTTTCTTCGATTTCAGCTTCAAGCTGGTCCTGATAACGGCGGCAGAATTCATCTCCACCCATTTTTTTCACAGAACGAAACTGTTTGAGTGCCACTTCCTTGAGATCCAGGTGTTTTCGCTCCAAATCTGAAGGTGCAATGTACGGCTTATCACCGCCGCATACCTGTACAAGCCAAATTATAAAGAGAGATTACATGCTAGAAGTAATACTTGAAAAGTGTGCCCTGCTCAAGATTTTAGTCTCATAAATTAAACTACTTAACATGGCTGCTTTAAACTTGAGCTTAACTTATAAGTAATTACATTAACTGTCTGTGCTGACTGGTCTTATGTCAATTTGACATAACATCAGGCTGTAAGGCATTTTCGTAGTGATTGATGAGGGAGTGGCCCTGTGCTCTATAAGAAAGCAGGCTGAGGAAATCGGGAAAGCAAGTCAGTGAGCAGCACCCCTCCATGGCCTCTGCATCAGCCCGGTCACCTGGTTCCTGCCCTGCTTGAGTTCCTGTTCTGACTTCCTTGGGTGATGAACTGTGACATGGAAGTGTAGCCAAATAAACCCTTTCCTCCCCAACTTGCTTTTGCTCATGGTGCTTCATTGCATCAATAGAAACCCTAAGACACTGTGTCAATCAAGTAATTTTCCAAATGTGACTAAACTACCAAAACTGAAAATGCAGTTTTTACGCTGCCCTCTCCGAGTTCTCTTAGCAACACAACAGATTACTAGCAAAAGAAGAAATGAAAGGACACATAACATAGTACTTCAAAGATGAGCACGCTTAGTGCAGAAGCTGCACTGGACAAGCTACTGTTACCTCCTTCCCAGGCTGAAAACTCTGAATTAAAGGTCAGAAATCATACCCTGCATGACAGCCATATAACTTACTCACTACAATTTACTCCAGCAGAGACCATAAGACAATTACAGAACAACATAGCATGACAATATGTAAGGAGTGCAAATTAATTCAATTACTTTAAATATAAAGCATCTTCTACTCTTATGTAGCAGAAAGCTTCAACATTAGTTACAAACCTGCTCCATACTCTTACAATAGACATCTCTTGCTCCTGCTACTGCTGCAAGGTTATTAGCCTCAGCTGTTGCCTAAAACATAAAATAAAATATACTATTACTGTGAAAAAAAGTCCTATGACTATAAAATTCCTATTAACATAATAAATTATATACAATGAATAATTRTGGAAATGAACAGGAAAAACTATCACTCCCTAGTTTTTCTTTCTTTTTGGAAGGGTGTATCAGTATCATGRGTATGATGCAGGCTTAACAGGACTCCCTGTCTGATTGGGATTTGTGCTTAAAACAGCTTTGCAGACAATATATCACCATGTGCTCAGGAAATGGACAGAGATAAAAACATGTAATCCCRAAACGTGCTAAGTCCTGGGAATTAAGAATCTCTTGTATGAACAACCGGATTCACACAAAAGTCATTTTCAAACACACAAACTGTCTTCTGTTGCAAAGCAACAAAATGTATTACTATCACTACTATTACTAATAATCCACTATATACTATTAATTACTATTACTATTAATCCACTATAAAACTGAGAAATTGCCCAAAGTGGTAAATTTTAGAATATGGGAAATGTGTAAAAATAACAACGCCCCCCCCAAAGGAAACACACACAGTCTAGCTGCACTAGGCAGCTCGTTACTAGGCAATGGAACTAATCCTTATTTCAAGCAAAGTACAAAAGCATTGAGTTCAGAAAGGCCTCTATTAACCCACCTTATACAAAAGCATTTGAGTTATACTGTACCCTCTAAAGCCATGGCTTTAATTCTCTACCCCCAACGCACTGTCTTACTCTTACCTGAAGCATAGACTTTGGATGTGGTAGTTCTTCTCCTTGATATATTTTAATATATGCCTAAAAAGACAGAAGATTCACTGTACTGGTGTAGAATACAATTTGATACAATGTCCCCCAAAGAAATATCATTAAACATTACAGTTCACACCACAAAAATGAAGTTCTAGGCCTTAAAACTCACACACTCTAAGTCCAACAAAGTCAATCCTGTCCTGAATATTAGCACATAGGTATGGTGCCAAATAAAATCCTCTACAGAAAATTTTAAAACATAATTCCAACTTACCTAMAATTTTACTTCACATTTTAAAGTATTATATGTAAAGTATCTATTTTATAAAAAGAAATCTTTAATTCTCTCCTACTTTCAATGTTTCAAATAGATGTTAGAAAACATGTTAAATCATCATTTTACTTTAAATATTTTAACTCAAAAGAAACCCTAATTTGTAGTCAAAGCATAAGACGACTATGTTTTTAAATAGCAGGTTAAGTTTCAAGGAACAAATGTCGAGGAGCTAAGGGATGAGGTGCAGCGTGGGAACAGTGTGGATTTAACCAACACACACTACACGCAAAAAGGAAATCCTCAAACGATAAAGGAGGAAGAGGAGAACAAGTTCACAGCATCCAAACAGGAAGTTTTACCTCAACTTTCTACAGACTCAAACTTAATCCTTAAGTGAAGAGCAAAGGCATGCCAGTGCTGAGCACCTAACGGGGCGGAGCCCATGAGCTTCCCTAGCTGTGCTCTCCCACCCACCCATCTTCTAGCTATTAATTCAATTCTGTATGGTCAATGTGTTCCAACAGGAAAAGCTAAAAAAGAGCAGGATAAAAACCCTCCACAAGTAAGTTACCTAGACTCAAACACCAGGAAGTTCTAGCTACTCTTATTAGTCCTCAGAACTCTACAGGAAGACTCTGGGAGAAGGCGGGCTATATAACTATTCCAGGCATCACTCACAATGACAGAGCTGTGTTACAGTGTCATGAATGGCTCTTCTCTCCACAAGAGATGCAGAAAAGGAAGGGTGTTCTAAGAACAAATAGTGTCACTGAGAAGACACCATGTGCTGTCATCTCTTTAAAAGATTTCTCCGTTTCCCTGTGTGTGTGTACGCTCACGCGCAGGCACGGCCATCTGTGTTTATATGTACGTGTGTCTGGGCCCGCCCTACGCTACCATGCAGAGACCAGGAGTCACATGTTCTGCTTTCACGTTCCTGGTCTTTCTCGAAACTTGGGCCTCATATTTTGTCAGTGAGCTGGGAAGCAACAAGCCCTATCCAACCCCTACTGTCTCCTCCCTCTAAAGCGAGTCCTAACTATGTGAGAAACCCAGCTTGTTATGTGGTATCTAGGATCGAACATGGGTCCTCATGATTGTGCAAGTAGTTTTAGCAACTGACCCTTCCATATCCGTAATGTTGATATAATGAATTCAAGGCAAAAAAAAAAAAAATATATATATATATACATTGTTTTATTTGCTAGAAAGTAAATTTCTTGTCCTTAAAGATGTGTTAAAAAGTTAACATTTCTTTTTGAGACAGCCATTTAGCTTAGAGTTTCACCTACCTTAAAATACTCTACGAGATCTCTACAAGTGACTTTAGATCCACTTATCTCTTTCTCAACAAGATTTTCAGGAGCAAGCAGCAACGGAACCAGATTTCGAAGCTCCCGTTTAAAGTCTTCATCGATATCTGATGGACATGAAGTTAGCCACCATATTAATCCAAAACACAAGTTCTCAATGACATGAACTCATGAGATTTTGTTTTTGAAAAAACACACAGTGAAGTGGATTCTATTAGTGAAGATTCTTTTTTTCTAAAAAGTTCATCTAACTATGCCATGGCTCCTACAGGAAGGAAACTCTTCTACACCACTTCCCCCATCAGCCTTTCAGCTCAAATGATGAACTTTCAAAACAAATTCTAGAGTAACTAAAACACCTTTGTTTAAAAAGCAAATCATACAGGGCACTATATTAAATTCCAGTGTTAGGCTGTTTTTCTAGGTGTACATGCAGACAGAACATTTATATACATAAAATAAATAAATCTCTTACAATTTTTTTAAATAAAATAAAATGGTTAATCAGTATGCTAAAGAGTGGCAAGGTGACCAAAGGCAAGCTAGAGCCGACAGGGAACACTCAGCGTCAGTCACCACTGCAATGAAAGTTAAGAGACATTTACAGCAACTAAGCAAYGCGGAGTGGGAAAGTAGCCCTCCTCAAGGAGGACCAAACCAAGCAGTTGTTAGTTAGCCCTGAACATATAATATATATGAGTAACATTATACAAACTGAGCAGTTATACTTAGAAACAAATAAGTATATACACATACATATATGCATGTCAGAACAATTAATGAAAAAGGGAGGCCATGAATTTGAAAGAGAGCAAGGAGGGATGTGTGGGAGGGCTTGGAAGGAGAAATGTTGTAACTACATTTATAATATCAAAAATGAAAAGGAAATACAATACAAACATTCAACTGCTACCTAGTAGCTTCAGGAAGCATGGGGTGCCCACCTTTCAGTCGGCCATCAAAACTAGGGTTCGTGGCAACTTTAAGACCAGGATGTGGTAGAAGGAAGCAGCCCAGGTTTGAGAAGCAATTGTGAATGTGCTTCCGGACATTCTGCAGCTCCTCATGCTGGTTTTGTTTTACCTAAAAGAAGGTATAGAGTGAAGTTGTAAAAAGATTTGTTTTTAAATTTTAAAAAGGACACAGACATTTTTGCACCAGGGAGCCAGGCGGCACCACAGCCTTCTGTGCACAGTCCGCCAGAAGAGAGTGATGTCCCAGCAGTGCCTCCACTTCTGAGCATGGAGGTGAGGTCTCCACCTACTCTCTGTAGGGGAACAGCTAGGAGTGCACGGGCATACGATCAGTGAAGCAGCTGGGACAGGAGCATTCCAGGCGCCATTTACACCAGGGAGTCAGGCAGCTCCACATCCTTCTGTGCACAGACCCTGCCAGAAGAGAGTTGGTCTAACAGGAGTATAGACACAGGCTTACAGGCCCACAGGAGGGACAAGCTCCAGCCAGAGACAGCAAGACCAACTAACACCAAAGATAACCAGATGGTGAAAGGCAAGCGCAAGAACCCTACCAACAAAAACCAAGACTACTTGGCAACATCAGAACCCAGTTCTCCCACCACAGCAAGTCCCAGATACCTCAACACACCGGAAAAGCAAGAGTTGGATTTAAAATTGTATCTCATGATGCTGATAGACTACTTCAAGAAGGACATAATTAACTCCCTTAAAGAAATACAGGTGAACATGGGTCAACAGGCAGAAGCCCTTAAAGAGGAAACACAAAAATCCCTTAAAGAATTACAGGAAAATACAAACAAGTGAAGGAACTGAACAAAACCAT
>BDUI01003223.1:16810-38576 GCA_002335545.1 Apodemus speciosus | reverse complement strand
TTTATAATTCAACTTAAAAATCAACTTAGAAATATTTTTATGCCTACCATTTTACCTGTATAATTTTTCCATGAAAGTCAATCTTAACGTGTTTTGTATATTTCTTCAATTTTATCAGTTATTTTCCATATAAATCTTCAATTTTATCAGAAAATGTTTATAATTCCACTTTCAATCATCTTAGAAATATTTTTATGCCTACCATTTTATCTGTTTAATTTTCCATAATCTTCAATTTTAACGTTTTTCTATATATTCTTCAATTTTGTCAGAAATACTTTCATGTAAATCTTCAATTTTATCAAAAAATGTTTATAATTCCACTTTCAATCATCTTAGAAATATTTTTATGCCTACCATTTTATATGTGTAATTTTCCATGATAATCTTCAATTTTAACATGTTATTCTATATTTTTCTACAACTTTATCGGAAATATTTTCCACATAAATCTTCAATCTGTCATAAAATGTTTCTACTTCCCTTTCCAATTAGTTTAGTAATGTTTTTATGGCTACCATTTTATTCTTTAATTTCCCATGAAAATTGCCAATTTTAATGTGTTTTTCTATATATTTCTTCAATTTTGTCAGAAATATTTTCCATGTAAATCTTCAATTTTATCATGATTTTACTTCCTTTTTCAATAGAGAAGAGAAGAGAAGAGAAGAGAAGAGAAGAGAAGAGAAGAGAAGAGAAGAGAAGAGAAGAGAAGAGAAGAGAAGAGAAGAGAACTGTGCATCTCACTGGTCTTGACCTAATTTTGAGAACTGACTCTTCAGGGAGGAATCTTGACTTTACACCCAGAAGAAAGTGGGAAGGAAACTGCCTCTTTTCCCCAGTTTACTTCCTGGAACTCTAATTCCAGAAGCAGAAGGAGGGAACACCCTGGAGATTCCGGTTGTCACCCCATTCCCAGGCTGCCCTTCCTCTCCTTAAAAAAATAAAAAAGGACACACACATGCCATACCCACACATGCACACTAAACTCAGACTACTCTACAGTTTTCTTTACTACTACTTAAAAGGTTATTTCTGGTCACTTCAATCAACTTGAAAGGCATTTTTTTTCCTTAGAGAAAGCTGTCTGAATTTCCAAAACAAATGAACAACTAATTGCCTGATACCTGAATAGTTGAGATTGTGACTTAGAAACTAATATAGAATTTGCCTTTAAAGCACTTATGTCAAAATCATACTAAACAAACTGAAACCAGAAAAAGCAGATTTTCCTAAGATTAAGACAGCTCTGAGCAAAGTATAAAGTCCAATGAAGAGTTCGGGTGCGGCCTGGTAGTTCAGTGGTTATGAGCATGAACTACTCTTGCAGAGAACCAACTTGGTTCCCAGCAAACTGCCTGTAATTCCAACTCTAGGACACCCACACTCTGAGGCCAGAGTGCACCTCACTCACATGCATATATCAAAAGACACACAAACATAATGTTTTAAAAGAGCTCAGTGTAGACCAGCGTAAGAACTTCAGTGCTCTCAATTATCTATTATTTATGTCAATCACTGACCTTTGAGAAAGAAGAGACTGCTATGTATTTTCTTTAAGAACTTTTATGACATTTTATGTATTTCTTTTTGTGTGTGTGCATGTGCATGCAAGTGTGAGGAGGGCGTATGTGTGCTGCATACGGCACACATACAGACATCAACCTTTAACAATTGTCCTCTCCTTCTACCATATGGGTCCTGGGAGATGGAACTACTGTCATTGGGCTTAGAAGCAAGTGTCTACCTGCTGAACAATCTCATCAGCCAATGAAAGAAACTGAACCTTCAAATAAATAAATAAATAAATAAATAAATAAATAAATAAATAAATACTAGCATGTCAACATTTTAAAAACATTAAAAAAATTAATTACTAGCATGTCTACATTAGGAGGTGTTTTTTCAGACAGGGTCTCCCTCTGTAACCATGGTTGGCCTGGATAGAACCTTCGGTGGAGGCCAGGCAGGCCTCCTGCTCATGAGTGAGCCTCCTGCCTGGGCCTTCTGGTGATGGGATTAAAGGTGTGTTCAAGTGTCACTGCTCCACGCCTGCGTCCAGGGGTTAACTCATGCATTCTTCCAAAGGTCATTTTAACAAAACATGCACTGTTCATAACTAAGACCTATAAACTACCTACATCTCCATCAACACAATGAAAGGTAGTTATTTATCAGTACAATACTGTACATAGTAAGAGTATATATTCTGAGTAAACATAGTGATGCAAACCTCTAATCCCAGCATTAGGAAAGCAGAGGCAGGCAGATCATTGTGATCCTTTTTGTATTTTGTATGAAACAMAAAAACAAAATCTGTTAAAAATGATAGAGATTTTAGCAAAGTAAGCCCATGGAACTAGGTGATTCTGGGCACAAGTTATACATCTATGATCATTTCACAAACTCATTAAGCTGCACACTTAAAATGTGTGACTGGATGCATCACTGTAAAAACCATCTTGCCTTTGAACAAGTACATAATTCAGAGTTCAGCTATGACTAATATGGTATGTTAATTTCTTCTAAAATAACCAGAAAAGAAACAAACAAGTAAACCTGATAAATTACCTCAGTCTGAAAATGCCTTCCAAATAACCTGGGAATTAATCTAAAATTAGATTAATAGAATAAGAAAGTCATACTATGCCTCAAGTATTTGAATGTGGTTGAGAAATAAAATGCACCATACTGCAGACAGACAAAAATCTTCTGAGCCCGGCACATAACTAAAGATCCACAGTCTTCTGAATGTGGAAATGAAATCTGCAAATACTTGAGTATTCTTGCAGGAAGTGCCTCTAAAGATAAAGAATCATGGCCTTGCTCATGAGGTCATTTTCCAGGAATGCTTTCTGAAGCATACTGCATAGGAGTGAGAATATCTGGTTCTTTTAAAAAGCCTAGATGTAAAGTGTAAAGATGGACAGTGGCTGGTGACCTCAGTTCACTATCAAGAATTCATGTAAAGATAAAAGGAGGGAATCAACTTCACAAAGTTGCCTTCTGACCTACACACCCAAACACAAATGCAATAACAACCACAGTCACTTTCAAAATCATCAGTCTGTGACTATTTACCGTTGGGTAACCCCTCGAGACAAGAACATCCGTTCTTTCCTGATTATTTAAGACTATCTCCCTGGCGAGCGCCTACCGCTCACACGGCGCCATCTGCTTGGACTGGGACAGATCATTACCCTGAGACATGTACGGTCAGGTCAGGCCAGGTCGGTAGCCCAGGGAGTCAACCCTGAACCTAGCATTCTCTCCTCTCCAGCAACTGGAGCTTACCTGCAATCTCTTTTCAAGGAACTGCTTTCCACCTTCCAAGCCATATGAATGTTCATAAGGATAACTCCAATCTCGAATCAAAAACATTAACGTCTACATACAGAAAAAATGCAAATCACTTGTTACAAAATCCTCAGGTTACTGAAAAGGTCCTCCTATAAACAACATTAATCAAGACTGTAATGAGTAGCAGCTCGGCGGGTAGAACATATATGACTTAATTCTTGACGAGGCCCTGGGTCCAATTCTCAGCACCAAAAATTTAAAAATAAAAATGGTTCCAGTAACCAAATAGTGAGTATACTCTCCGTGGTTACGGATCAATGTCACTTAAAGCAACTGCCCAGCCCTGGCATCAGCTGCTAAGCTCTGCTTAAAATCGTCACTATAGCCATTGGAGTAATAACACCCAAAGCCAAAACTGAAGAAAAGGTATATGGGGATCATCACTTTAATCAACCTATAGAACTAGAACAACTACACTTTTAGATGGCTAATTCCACACATGTTATAGCTATGGTATTAAAGAGACTGTTCTTATGTCTTATCCATACTGTATTTGATTTCTCAGCACTGACGTCTTGAAACAGGTAATTACTGCCCTTTGCAATATAGAGTATGTCTGGCCTCTACATTACATGCCAGTAATATTAACCACCCCACAAAACTGTGACAATCAAAAATATCAGACACTGGCAAGTGGATAAATCATTCTAGATTAGAAAAACTGATATAAACCAAATATAGTGTATTTTACCCATATATACAAAAGGAAGCCAATTGTTTCATAAAAGTGATTGCCTAAAACAGATGTATCAGATAAAAATGAGGCAAAAATTAATGTAAGCCCACTGCTATTATGATCACTAGGAAGCCGACACACAGGAAGCTCTCCACATGCCAACAGCACACAGCGATTGTTCCCTCCTGGTCCCTGCAAGCGAGAGCAGCGTGAGCAGCAGCTTGCAACCCTGAACCTGTCTACGTGAAATGAAGAGGAGCAGCGGAATGACTGAAACTGTAATACATCACAGAAGGAAGCCTGGATGATAGCTTATAACTTTACCATGTCTAAGATAAACCTGACATACTGTCTTAAGTTCTAGAATGAAATGACACCCATTTAAGAGAAGCACCTCCACAAGTAAAGTACTGCAGAGCAGTCAAGAGTCATTTCCTTGTTTCCTACCCTGCTGGGCTTCAACTAGTAGTAAGCTGAGGATAATACACCAACAGCTTGTTTTGATCCTAGTGCCAAATGAGTTTATAATGTCCTTGTGGATTAAACCTTCTCATAGGTCCATTTTTAAAGTGCTAAAACACTTACTTACCTGAAATGGCTTCTGGTAGATCTCTTCCATTGCAAGTCTTCCATACTCTGTAAATAACTATAAACCATGTTAGTTAAGATAATGCCATCAAGGAAACACAAAGAAGTCACAGAGTAGAAATCAGTCTTTATTCTTATCTGAATCTCAGATATTTCACTGGCTAATAAACTAGGTGTATCAGAAACGTCCTCTAGTTAATCAATCAACCATTTCTTTAAAACCATACAAAATTCAAATATTTTACAGGCTTCTAAACATGAATTTACAATAAAAATGAATTGTTTTAATACTTTGGCATATATTCTCTACAACATACTTGTAGGTGTTGAAGATCATCTTCTTGAATATTCTGAGACAAATTATATACCTGTTAAAACAAAATTTATTTTGATTTTATTAGTGTTTTAATGAGTAATTCCCTTTTAGTAAGTAAGGTTATTTTAGACCTCATCACAAATTAATCACTTAGCCACTATATTAACCAGTAACGTATGGAAAGCATTTTCTTATTAAAAGAGAAGCAGTAAAATTCATGAAAGCACACATACTCATGGCCCAACAGTATCATGTACTGTCAGTCTCTTTCCTACTATGTCATTTTTAAAAGACAAGAAAAGACAAGCTGAAGCCAGGTGTGATGATGCACTCCTGAGAGTCCAGCGGGGCGGCGGGGCAGACATGGAGTTGGATGGAGTCAAAGGCCACACAGTGAGCACCAGGCCAGGGAGAAGCAAAGGCTGTCTCACTCCTTGTGTAAGGTGAAGAATGTGAGGAGCAATGTTCAGAACAATAAGTTTCTTCTTGGGACAGGATATATGTTCATTCAGTAGGTTCTGGGCTTTTTGGTTGTTTGGTTTTGTTCTAGATTTTTAGAACTGATTTCCCTACTTAGTCCAGACTGGCCTCAAACATTAACAATTCTCCTGCTCCTGCCTCTGCGCCCCCCCCCGCCCCCCATGTGCTAAGATTTCAGAACATTGCAATGACTGGCATGCATTATCACGCACATCTGGTCTTTTTGTTGGAGGTGATGAGCCTAAGCAACATGAAATGTTTACCACGCCATAGAAACTAGTAAAGTAGCAGCAGGTGGCACTATTGCCCTTTTTAGCATGTTCTGGAGGCTTTCCTAAACACAGAGCAGAACTGATAATGGTTGTTCTCTGTTCCTAGGGTTTGTCAGGTCTAGTCCTTCCATGACAGAGAATTAGAAAAGGAGGAGCTACAGTGACACCTACAGACACAGCCTCGATGACAGAACAGTCAGGTGATAATCTAACTAAACTTGAGAGGTCAAAAGTATAAACACCAAAAGGGGATGCCTAGTCACTGATTAATCCCAAACAAGGGATCTAAAATATAAAAAGCCAACAGCATAACAAATCTATTCTTATCTGTGTGGGCCTAAACTTTTAGAACACAGGTAAAGAGATGGGCACCTGTTATCTTTAATCACTGGGTCTTAACACACTGCCTTGGACTCAGTAAGTCCTAGAGTCTGTTCAAAGTATCAAGATCAACGTGTCACTGTCTACCAGCCCAGAAGAAAAGCTGTGTCACCTCTGCTATACAGCCTTGCATGGCCAGCCTCTAACCAGCTCTGCTCATGGGGCTCATCCGCCTACCTCAACAGAAGTGCACTGCCTGGAAACCACAACTCAAGGAAGAAAATGTCCTTCCAAGGTCTGTACAAAGTCCTTCTGAGGCTGGAACTGCAGGTCAGTGGCACACTGCTGGCATCCATGACACCACATGTCAAGCCTTATTACCAATCCTCACAAAAACGAGTCTATATAAACTATACACTAATTATATATTAATATTATAAGCATTATCTCGCTTAGATTTCATCTTTCACAATACACAACTACATTTGAGATAGGCAGAATAAGTAAAATCCACAGTTTACAGATAAAGTGYCTGCATGGTGTAAGTGGTCCAAAACCAAATCTCCTACCATCAAAAAGTTATATAAACAAAAGAATAGCAGCAAACAAAGTTTAGGACAGAGCTCCTTCATTGTAATCTGAGAGGCAAACCTCAAACTGTAGCATCAGCTAACCAGAAGAGCTGAAACGTGAGAAACAGAAAAGGAGGCCTCTGCTGCCTCTCGGGGGCTACAGTCATGCTATTTTGTACAGGAAAAACAACTAAAGACTTCGGAGGCCATCAGGAGCATCTCTGAGTGAGTAGTGACAGGTATCCTTGGCCTGGAACAGAAAGTGGGCTGACAAAAACTCCTCTTTGCACACTTCTTCCAGTCAGGTGCTTCAAGTTATGGATGAAGGAGAGAGGGAGCACAATGAGACTGCTTGTGTTTCTGACATTATTAGAAATCATCACAAAGTCACAAGACATTCTGAAGGATTACTTAACAACAACCACTAATACAGTTTCTACTGAATAAGAAATGTTCAAATATCCTTTCTCATGTATTATCTATCACCAGCAGGACTGAGGAGACCATCCTCCTAGCATTAATTTTTGAGCCAGGGAGATATCCATACAAATGATCCCAAAAAAGGAAAGGAATACAAAATGGTGTATGTCAACTGACATAAGTAATTAATTAATTAATTGTTTTTTTTTTTTTTTTAGTTCAAATAATCAAGAACTACCAAAGAAACCAAATAGAAAACTAGGTTGCTGTTTAATTATTTGGTATTTTTGTTTTGTTTTTGGTTAAGCAGTCCAGTGATTGATTTTAATTATCGACATTATTCAATAACTTTCCTCTAAAGATTTCTTAATTTTTATTTTATGTGTATAAATGTTTGCCTGAATGTGCATATGCTCACCACATGCACACCAGCAGCACAAATTGGACTTAATAGTTTGTTGGTATTTTTAAAATGAAGACAGAGTGTGTAGGGAGGGAGGTAGAAAACATGATCAAAATATACTGTATGAAAAAATGTTATCAGAGAAAAAGAAAAAGTGAGAACTCAAAGCTGGGTGATAGGAAAGGGGTGGCTCTGGAAAGGGTTAAGGGAAGGCAGTAAATGTGGTCAAAACACACTGAAAGAAACCCTCCAAGAACTAATGAAAATCTTGAAAAAATAAAAATTAAAAAAAAAAATTAAAAAAAATAAATAAAATAAAGAAGAAAGAAAAAAAAAGAAAAAGAAAAAAGAAAAAGAAAAAGAAAAAGAAAAAGAAAAAGAAAAAGAAAAAGAAAAAGAAAAAGAAAATCCTGTTCTGTGATTAAAGCAAAGGTGGCTTGGTGGAACTTCATCCTTTATATCTAATTCAAAGAATATAATTTTACAGCTTATTACATAAGTAGCTCTCTCTAACATCTAATCCATTTTTCTTCAATCAAAAGTGTTTTCCGGAGGTTGAACAAAGGTAGGATTTTATGAACTGACACAACGCACGTGCTCACCTGGACAGAACTYGTCATAGTGCTCAGAGCGAACACCGTGGCACAGTCTTTAATGGTTGACTGGCTGTCAAAGGCACCCTGGGTATCCATCAGCAGCACAGCCACCTAGGGATTTGTGAAGTTAAAAATACTTGGTAAAAGAATCACCAAAAATGCCTACAAAAATCATACATTAAATGATAACGTTCAAAGCAGTAGTTAAATCAAGAAAAGTATTTATGTACTACTGTACATTTTAATATACTAGTCATTAAATTTACTGACATTAACAGTTTTGTGTTCTTTGAAATTTTAACACCAGAAAATTGCTCAAGAAAAACTAGAGAAGAAAATAGCAAAGTGTAAGTAGAATTTTACTTTTGTTCCATCAGGTCTGTCAATCACAAACACTTCATTCCAAACTTGGATGCCTGTTGTTTCTCTTTCACAACCACCTCGCCATGTAAAGCCAGTCAATGGTTCATTGTTTCCACCAATCCAGCTTTGAGAATCCTGTTAAAATCAAAGAGAAATGTAAAACAAACACACCAAAATTAGGAACTAAATAAAAACTTTAACTGACCTACTCCGTATCTCATAAAGGAGAAGCCAATGCCCAAAGAGAGAGAACACCTAGTCTAGCATCATGCCAACAGTCCAGACAACAGTTCAAGTCCTGCGCAGAGTGCTAGAGGAGCAGTCTCCTCAAATCAGCCTTTGTCAAACAGATCCCAGCTTCCACTTTCTCGAGACATCTAGGTAAATGGGATTACGCACATCCACTCTTCCTCTTTGGGCAAGCTTTTCTATGTTTAAAGATCATAGAATATGAGAACTAGCTATTTTAATATCTTGTTTTATAGAACAGTAAAACCAAGTTCCAAACAGCAGGACTGTAAAAACAGTAGCCCTCTCCTAGAACAGTATATTCAAAAACACTTCACACTGCTGGGACTGTCAATTTAAACAACTAGAACGTGTTTGGAACCTGGGGTGGGGGGATGGCTTTTTATGAAACAAACAGATCTGTACTCAAACTGTACTCCCTATGAGATAATGTTACTGGATATAAACATTTTTCTTTTATTTAAAGTATTTTTTCATATACTATATTCTGATCAGGGTCTCTCTCCCAGAGCTTCTTCGCTACCCCACCCATCCAACTCCATAGCTTCTCTCTCTCTAGAAAACAAGCAAGCAAATAAAAACAAAGTAAAATTTTAAAAAAGAAAAAAAGCAGAAAAAGCTCATAAAACTACACATTTTTGTGCACAAAAAAAACCAGAACTGAGTCTTTAGCTACTAAATGTCTAAATATTTAAAATGAAAAGGATGTATCTTCCTGGCAATTGCTTTAAAACAGTCCAGGAAACACATACACAAAGAGATAGATAAAACAAGACCACACATCTACAGGTACATGGCAGTTCATGACACTATTCTATTTTGAAGTCTGTTTGAGACTTTTCTGTAATGAAATCTTTGGGGGTTGGGCCTATCTAACAAGCCCAAGGCCCTGGATTTGGACCTCATCACCAAGAAAAGGGGGGCGGGGGTATATCTTTTACCTCAAGTCACAGAGCTGCAACTACTGTAGTTATATAGTATGGAGCCGGGGTATAGTCCAGTGGGAGAGCACTCGCCTACACACGTCAGGCTTACATTCAATACCCACCACCATAAATAAATATATATGAATACAGTTAAAAACCACAATGTAATTTGTCTAGAATACTAAATATGTGATGTCAACAACAACGGCCATACGTTAAGATGCCTACACTTTAAAGTCTACATATCCTCTATTTAAAACATCTCAAAAGAAAATTTTTCTATGTTTCAGAAATTTCTAATAAACTTGAATCTAATCCAAAACAAATTTCAAAACCCAAATTAGGGGCAGAGAGATATTTAAGACAAGAGCAGTAGGGGATGATGTGACTGACATACAAAGACACAAGGTAGAAAGACAGAACAGAGCCAGACTCAGACACCATTTACTGAGAAAACTCAGCCTTAACCTTGACTCAATCTATTACTATGCACAGAACTCCGTTCCCAACTGGCTACAATGCTGTGCATTCCAACATTCTCTTGCACCCACTTACTGTCCTTGGTTGTCAACACTTTGACCTATTAAGCCTTCATTTCTGCTGGTTACAAGAAAATCACACCATACAACTCCATTCACAGTGTTTTCTACATGTGTTTCACAAAGTACCCTTCATAGTGTTAGAAAATCAGTGATACCTAGACAAAAACAAGTGATCTGTCCCCACTTTTCCATGGCACCTATTTACACAAGAAGCCTCTCTATCTTGTCAAATGCTACCTATGGCTTCCACACAACCTGTAAGGCCATCTGGAGACCTGTTGGTCACAACAATACATCTTTCACCTTTCCAATCTCCATATTCCCAATATTCCATAGGTATCCCACCACAGGCAAACAGACACCTTCCTGTTTCTAACATGCCTGAAGGATCAAAGCAACCCTACATGATACATTATTTAGCTTTTGCCTAGACTCAAAAACTCTTGGCACTGGAGGGATGAAATGTTACATGTAAGAATCTATTATTTATTCCCCCACAATGTGAAAAAATCTGCTACTGCAAAAGTTTTTTCCAGTTTAACCTACACGAATAAGAATCTGTTCTCCTTTAATCCCAGCACTTGGGAGGCAGAGGCAGGCGGATTTCTGAGTTCGAGGCCAGCCTGGTCTACAGAGTGAGTTCCAGGACAGCCAGAACTACACAGAGAAACCCTGTCTCAAAAAACCAAAAAGAATCTGTTCTCAGAGCTCTGTTTTTACTCAATATGTTACCTTGTTTCTCTGTCTCGTATTGAGAATGTAAGTTCATGAAAACTGAAGTTTTACTTCATTCTGCCTGGCTTATAAGGAAGCATTAAATGAATTAGCATTCAATGGGTATTAAATGAATAAAAATTTTACTTATAAAATCCAATATGCTTTCTTTAGAATATAGGTGTCAGGCATAAAAGAAATATGAATGTTCTAGTCCCAGAAATAAGAACAGTAAAAAAAAAAAAAAAAAAAAAATTTAAAACATGACAAATAAACATATAACATGCTCATAAAAGAAACTAAAAAGAATTGGTGTCTCACAGAAATTTATCACTATATAATTTCATCTTAGTTCACTCTATGTCTAGTTAAAAAAAATAAAAAGTTTTTTTTTAAAAAACCAAGTATCTAGATAACCAAATTCTCAAACAAAATAAAACCTATTAGTCCTCTAGTGAATGAACACAGAAGGCTTTAGGAAAAATACTTTAGTCAGCAAATTAGTTATTGACCTACCAAATTCTGAACACTGTTAAAAATCTAGAGTTCTCTAAATGAACAAAAACATTCTTGCCCTCAAAGAGCATTCTAGTGGATTCTGGAAACTGTCTTGCTTCTAACAGACCCTATTTCCTCCCCGAATTTATTAAAAGCAAACTTAGGAATGCAAAAGCACTAATCTGGTACCATTTGCCACTGTAAAGACAAAAATGTCTCAAAACCCATATTCCTCATAGCAGAAACCCAATGTTCCTCATAGTAGGAAACACAAGATCTTTAAAGTGAATCTTAACTGAAAAGCAATCCACACTTTGAAAGTGATGCCAAACGACATGCACAGGTCTTGCCCCAAGACTCACCTACATAACACAACTATCAGCAGTGAACTCTACCTCCGGAGTATCAGCAGTGAACTCTACCTCCGGAGTATGAAGCCCGTACTTCTACGAAAAGGAACTGCTCCTCACAGCCAAGCATAACGCTAGGTAACTGTCCCAGCACCCCAGCCTCTCTTACCAGCGAGCTTACTCCTTCATAATGGTGAGGCTGGACGAATCTAAAAGCTGTAACTCATCACAGTTAGCAGTAAAGAGATGAAAGGAAGACATGGAATTAAGCCCCCAAGTTAAGGAAGGAAATACTCCCTCATTTCAAGGTATTTCCCAGAGTAATAATCATAAACACAAATCTCAATCTATATAAAGCCCAAATTAGCAGATAGAACAAGTAGTTTTTTGACACTTTAACCACCTACTGCAGTTTAGTATTTTCCAGTGCCTACATGACAGCATAAAGTTCTGGAACAAATTATAAACATTCCAAACAGTTAAAATTACTTATTACCCATGCACCTAAACTGTCCCATGTCTAATTCCTCTAATCTGGGGTTAGATAAAYAGAAATTATGAATGACCCAGATCACAAACTCAGACACACCAAACAATTCTAACRACTTGACTACATCCTAAAGAGACTTAAGTCAATCTGTTCTTTTCTTTTTTTTTAAAGATTTATTTTGATGTATATGAGTACACTGTAGCTGTAGAGATGGTTGTGAGCCATCAGGTAGCTGCTGGAAACTGAATTTAGGACCTCTGCTCACTCCAGTACTGCTCGCTCCRGCCCAAAGATTTATTTACACTGCAGCTGTCTTCAGACAGACAGACATCTCATTACAGATGGCTGTGAGCCACCATGTGGTTGCTGGGATTTGAACTCAGGACCTTTGGAAGAGCAGACAGTGCTCTTAACCGCTGAGCCAAAAGCTCATCTTGAATAATATTCTTGACCATGAAGTCACTCGACTAAGACAAATAAACCAGATACAAAAAAGACAGACACTGCACGATTTCTACTCCTAAAAGGTGCGCACAGAGGAGTCAAGGAAAGAAAGAAGAAAGCTGGCTTCTAGAGCCTAGGGGGAAATGTTTAGCATCCTAAAGTTTCTAAGCTCCAAACCAGAAAGACAAAAGAAAATTGAGTGAAAGCTTCCTAACTAGAATCTGCTAGAAACAATGTGATTGAACTTAATACCACTAGACTGTACACTCGAAAATGGTTAATACGCTGAATCTTATACTGCGGATATCACTTTAAAAAACAAAAATGCCCAAAGGCTGCTAACTTGCACCTTCCATTAGTTTCAGCCTCATTTGTAAAAGCTGAAGTCTTTCCAGGTTCTGAAAAGGAAAAAGGTTAGCAAAAATATGACTTTCTTTCCTTGGACAAAACAAAAAACAAAAACAAAAACAAACCTGAGTTCCCAAGCAAAATACCACTCCAAAACCTGAGAGGCCAAGAACTCCACAAACTGAGGAGCAGCCCTAGCTGGGTAACTGGCAGTAATGCACAAATACAATTGTACAACTTCAGATCACCAGAATGAGGTAGATAAGACTGAATTAAGACACCTAGAGGCAAGCCATACTTGTAGGCATTCCTCACGAACTCCAAAGTAAGCTAGAAGAAAACAGCCATTTTAAAATTCACTTGATGAAAATGACTATTTTCAATTATATACACCCAGAAGAGGCCTTGCAACAGAGGCCTGTCCTGCTGTTCAAACTAGCCTGACAGAGATTTATGGAGAGTTGCAAAGACACATTTATCAGCCCGTGTACCCTTGTCTAGGGTAAGGAGTGGAGGTGGGGGCTAAGAACTGAGGGATCAGCACTGYAATCCCAGCACTGAGGAGGCTGAGTTGCGGACGTCATATACCTTCAAGACTAAGCTAGACTATATACCAAGACCCTATCTGAAAAACTTAAACTARATAAAAGGAAAAACTATTAGTGGAGGGCAGAGCCAGCTGTCACCAGCAYCCTTTCAAAAGGCCAAGAAAATGCTTTGACAAAGCCCCACGTCCCCTGATAAGAGGCTCAAAGAAGCCAGAAATAGAAAAACTCCAGTGTAATTATGGTCACATAAACATATAGTCAATATTATACTAAATTGAGAAAAAAAATCAAAGCCTTTCTTCTAAAATCAAAACCGGACAAGTGTGCATTCTGGTTCCACTCTTCCTCGGTGTGCCCTTACCTAAGTCAGTAGTGGGAAGGGACACAGGAAAAAGCAAGAGGCAACCACTCTCATCTTACACATAAAGGAGCCTGAAGACTCCCCCAGAGAACTATCAGTACTGATGGAAGCCTTCGGCAACGCAGCCTGACGCAAAATCAACTTGGAACTCAGCAGCTTTTCCATACAATGACAAATGTGCTGACAAGAAACCAGGAAGACAATAATTTCAAAAAAATAAAAGACTTAAGAATAAATCTAACCAAAGTAAAATACTTCTCCTTTTAAACATCACTAAACAAAATTAAAGAAGGCATTAAGAGACAGGAATACCCTGCCCATGGATTAGCAGAATAGTAGCAAAACTTCAATATAATCAGATACAAAATAATCATAAAAGCTCTAACAATGGTAAATAATGCTAAGGACAGACAATGGAACTATGTGAAATTAAAAAGCTTCTGGACCACAAAGAAAGCAGTGAAGTTCTCTACAACAAAAACTGGAGTTCTACAGAAACCCAGGAAATGGAAGCAAGCAGAGGAAAGCAGGCGGCCCACAGTTGAGAGCATCAGGCAAAGCCTCTAGCTGGAGAAAAATCTCACATTAAAATCCTCTGTCTCTTAAATTCCAATAATCTGGTATTTCACACCTGACTTTCAGACATCCAAAACTAAAATACTACATGACAAGGGTAACAATTTTTTTTATAATACCCAAAAAGGCAGTACATATATTCTGAAACTTAAGGGCAAAAAATGAAAAAGTATTTGAAATGCTACAATACAAGAACATTTTTCAAAAATTCTAATTTTCCAATCAAAAAAGGCCCTTGAAGCAGTGCACGAAGGACATGAAACAGTGTCTGCAAACTTCTCCATCTCATCAATTTCTAACTTCTATAGATTCAACAATATATAAAAGTGTTCTACCTAAATCATTCACACTGATAACAGGCTCTACATATGAAAACAAAGACTGAAAATTTCCAGTTCCAAAGTCAAAGTCTCAGAGAAGGAAGGGAATGTTCCAGGGGCCACTAAACAGCAGCATCTAGTCTTAGTTTGTATTTGGGGGAGAAAGGAGAAAAACTAATTTTTTTATTTTCTTCACTGATTCAAAATTCTGAAAATTCAGATCAAGCTTTATTTGCTTCTCACATTAGCAAAAATAATGAAAATTAAATTTTAGGCAACCTGTCATATTAAAGTTATGTTTAACTTGTAATGAGTAAAACAGTAAAAATCTATCAAGAGCAAAAAATAATCAAGAGTACCCAGAATTTAGGAAAGACTCAAAAAAGTCTTATTAAAAGATGGGCATGGTGGTGCATGCCTTTAACCACCACACTTGGCACTCAGAGGCAAGCAGATCTCTGAGACCCAGGCCAGCCTGGCTTCCAAGTGAGTTCCAGGACAGCCAGGGCTCCATGGAGAAACCAGCCTCAACAACAAAAAATCATCTAAAAAGTATCTCTGCCAAAAGAAAAATAAACAAATGAAGTAAAACCTGAGACTGATCTAGTGTCTAGACTCAATTAATTAACAATACAGAAAATTCACGGGACAAAGAAACATCAAGTACACCACTAGAGTAAAGCTAGTAAGTCCTGAGCAAAAAATTGCAGGACCAACAAATGAACTGCCAGAAAACAGGAAGATGGAAGGTTAAGATGTTAAACACGGGCTTTCTCAATGTGTGCCTCAACTGGAACAAACACTTGAAGCAACTGAAAAAAAGGATCAACTAGAAGATACTGTAAAACCTTAGAAGGCACTGGTAGGGAGGCTGTATAGGAAAAAGACCCTGAAATAGTTACTGGTGCAATTCCTATGTCAGAGTTTACTTCTGAACACCAAGTAAGGTATGGAATAGTCAGATTATAGAGGAAAGACAACTGACAGAGTTCATGACTAAACAAWGAGCACATATTACTACTTTTAATATGCTTAAATTTTTGTCATAAAAAGTTTCAAGAGAAAACAWTACAAACGAGATAAGTCAGAAGCACCCATACAGACTTAAGAATCACATGTATACTGTCATTACTATCACCTAGTACCAGGATTCTAAGTATTGTATTAAGTTGTCCACATAGTATGTAATTCTAAATCATTTTTCCCTTTAAAACTGATTCCTAGAACTGAAATTTAATGAGCAGTGCTCTAACAATTCCTACCAACTCTAAGATAACCTACTCCATTTTCAAAGAATGTGATTCATACAAGCATCAGACTAAAATTTATTAGTCAAAGCAAATCAAATATCCATCAACAGATTAATGAGTAAGTAAATACATTTTAATCATGTAGTAAAACAAGAAAGAGTTATTATATAAAAGCATCAGTGAGCCCGAGCATTACAAAGTTACTGAAATAAGCAATCCTTGTCTATAGCACAGCTTCCTTCACTAGAGCTCAAAACCCAGGACGGAGGCGCACAAGAGCAGTTACTTTGATGGTGATCATGAAAGCATACATACATTTATAAAGTTTCGTCAAGCAATACACCAAAGATTTATGTATCTTTCAGTTTGTAAATTATACTTATTTTAAGGAAAAATATATGTATCTGAACTATCAGTAGAAACAATTTAGTATTCTACAGAACACTTGGGAGTATGCACATACTTTGAAAGAAAATCAACCATTTCTCATTACCACCAAATTCTTTCTCTGGTTGCATGATTTAATTTCTCTTCTATAACTCACATGAAGTGACTGTCATTTCTCCTTTACCTATATCTCATAGGAAAAGCATGACCCACCAGGAAATCAGTATGTTATCAACAAAATCAAAAGTCAGACACTGTCTAATGCAAATTTCTAATTAATAAAATAAAGCATTCTATTAYATATAGAAATAGTCTSATTGGCAGGTAAGGATATCTCAACTTAAAAGTATGTAACTTTACTCAGCCATTCGGTGAGTGCAGGACCCCCTACAGCAGAGGGAACATTTGTTTAGTCCTGAGATTCTTAACACAGTGAGAGATTTCTCTCCTCTGGACAGTCACTGACCAGAGGAGGTAAAGAGTCACTTGAGGAGAAACTTATCTATTATTCCTAGACAAGTGATCTAAGTTTCCTTCCCCTCCCAACACTCTACCTTTGACCGATTTAGAATCAAAGGTATTTGCAGCTCACAGCTCACAATGGTGTACTATTAAAAAGTTAAGGAATTAGAGAGCCTCAAAATACAGAGGATCATTATTGTCCTGAAGTGCAGAGATTTAAAAAGAATAGTAATATGGCACTATTCATACATTTCAGTATTTCAGAAATAAGTTTTAAGTGGAAAATTTTAAAATAACAAGCTTTAATTGTCTAAATCCATAAAATATTGTTCACTAATATGAACTACATTCTTGATACTAATGTACATTTAAGAATGCCTGAGGAGAGTTCTATGAAAAGAATTTACTGCAGTGCTTCCTGGAAGAACCAATGAGAATGTTTACCTTCTTTCTTATTTCAAGACAGATACACTATAAAGGAAAGGAATCAGACAGGTGTTTAGATAATTACATAATTCAGCTAAATGTTACTTTAGTGTCTTCATGTAGCTTCTGAATGCCAAAGATCCCTGTAAAGTAATTCCACCTTAGTGTCCCACTTTAAAATTTCCCAATACCTTCTTGCTCCCTGTCAAATTTCCGTTTCCTCTGCTCAACTTTTAACTATTAAAAAAGCACTCTAATTAAAGTGAATCCCTTCCCTCCACTTTTCTGTAGGAAAAAAATAAATAAATAAAACCTCTCATACCATCTAAAAGTGAGAATATGTAGAGGAAGCGAAATACACCTATCAAAACAGGCAAAACATGCATAGTCAAAACATGTTTGGAAGAAGCTAGAGTTAAGTAATCAAGAAAAGGACTTTCCTAAGAGAGTAAACTAGCTAGAAAAAATAACTAAACCGCATCATTAATACACCCGAACCATGAAAGTAGAGAAGGGCATACAACAGCCTCACAAGTATAGGAGGGCCTCTTATGAAAAGGCCAGCCACAAACAGGGCACGATTCAAGAAACAGCGAAGCATATTCTTTCAAAGATAAGCATAAAACTATAGTACATTTAACTTACAGGAAGGAATAAGGCTCAGACAACATGGAAGCCAGTCTAAAAAAATTGAATTTTAACAATACAAGTGACCATGTGAGAAATACAGATATACAAGGCATCTATTTCACTCAGCCTCACTCACTGGGACATAGCTAAAAATTAAAAATATAAAACTAAATATAAAATTATATAAAAATAAAAATTTAAAATTGTGCCTCTCTCTTTTTAAGTTGTTTGGCAATTTTTGTATCAGTTGGAGTCAATTTAAAAGACGCTATTCACCTTGTTATACATATATCTAAGCATGAAGTCCAGGAGAAATGATTTCCCTTTACGAAAAGCTCCTGCCACAGATACCACGACTATGTTAAGATCCCGTATGTGCTCCTGCAGCAATATCTGCTCCAAAGCCTCTTCATCAAGCTCAAAGTTATGGTCATCTTCATGGGCAAGAACAATCTGTACTGGGCATGGTTTCTTCATAACCTCATCTGAGTTTACTAGGTCATCATCTTCATAATCCTCACCTAGAATTTAAAAAGAAAAAAGAAACAGGTTACTTTAGTCCCTACATTACTAACTTCTCCTTAAGGATCATACCTAAAGCAAAATTTGAAATATTCCCTCTCTAAAGAACATTTGAGAATAGTTATAAAAAGGGGATATTCAAGTTACTTGGATTTTCAATCCTTCTCTAAGAGGACAAACACTATATACATAGAGAGAGAAACAGCTGCATTGGGTCCTTTACTTCAGTCAAGCAAACTGAGCGGCTTGCTGAGCCAGAGCTGCTCTCCAGCTCTCCACAAACATCTGGTACTTCAGGAGCAGCTAGGCACACACAGACAAAACCAACTGCACCACACACTTTAGAGACCAACTGTCCTTGTATTCATCACCTAGAAAATTATTCCACAGCACAAAGATTAAATCAGAATATACTGATTTTCATTCTGGAATTTACAAAGTAAAATTAGGGTTTTCTAAGGGTTTCCAAATATGACCCAATAAAGTTAACAACTCCCAAATTTTTCAAGTAAAACTTGCAGCTCCCTTGCCAAAGGAAGGTACACAGGACTGTTGTGGAGAAAAATGGCCACTGAGATGYCAGTGTCCACCGGGGCTTTTTCTCAAACACCACAGCTACGACTTTAAGAATATGTAGCTTCTATAAACAACCAGACCCTTTCTGTGTTCACCACCACACAGGACAATGAGGTAACTTTTGCAGAAAGAGCTTTATTGAAAAATAATGCCAAAATAACTATAGAAAATGTAAACAGAAACTTCCCAAGGTTTAGTTTTCTGTTCTTTAGAAAATCTAAGTGTCTAATAACTGTTGATACGTACCTTATTCAATTTCTCCTACCAATATCCTGGTCCCACGGAGCAATTAAGTTAATACTGGGGACTTTATCAATGTTTCTGCATCAAAAATGGTAAGCCACACTCCCTTGAGCCTGTCCACTAAGTATCATCTCCACTCCAAGGAGACCTCTGATAGCTACTGTGTCCCATGCAAGAACTCTCTATTCTCCCATGAAARGGTCAATCTACTCAGTTATGACATTAGCCAGCAATGAAACAATCATTATCCACATAAACACTATCCACAGAGCAGCACCTCCGCCTACAGTAGGGTTTACAGGTGAGAGAGAACACCTAGCTYTGCCCACCTGATTTGCCTCTCCTGCTGCATCACAAAATACCTTTAACACTGCACAGCCAAATGAACAACACTATTTCTATCATCACTTTGAGTGATAATAGATTACAGAGAGCAAACAAGTCTGAAGGAGAATTTTTGGAAGTAAAAGCAATCACCATTTAATTAGAGAGGGCATTTTCATTTCCTTTTTCAATAATATTTGGCTGCAACCTATCACAATATCTGAATTCACAAAAGTTGGCTTTGCAGGACAGGTATAGACAGTTAAAAATCCCAAGTTGAGAAATCATTAGGAAAGACCAAACCAGATAAGTGATAAAATAGTATGCAAATTGTATGATTAAAACTTTCCAAGATTAATCAGTGGTTAACACTAGAAGATAAAATTCCCAGATCCACTGAGAATCTCTCTGAGCCTGTTCTGACCTGTGAACGGCAATCACCACCARTATTAAATAGTGTAGCACACAGCAAGCACTATGGGTGTTTGCTACTAAAGTAAAAATAGTTTTAAAAAGTTCAATAGAACTTTTATCTTTGAAATGCCAAAATACTATTGTGACTTTCACTCATGTCTATAGACTAACATCACCACACACTCACTGCTAAGGCACAAATCAGGGCCATCCTCAGCACGCCTCCTCCCTTCCCTATCCTGTAATCACACTGACCCCTCTAACTACCTTGTATCTCAGATATCATATTTATGTTATACTGGCCTTCATCAACACACTTGCTCTCCTCCCCAAACCAATCCAACCTCCAAGGGGCAACACACACACACACACACACACACACACACACACACACACACACAAAACGAACCTGTCTTACTTAGAAAAAAAAAAGCCTATGGTTGCCAGAGATTCAGAGCACATAAAGAAATAGGCAGAGAAGAGAAATAAATGTTTGGGGAAGTATAACTATATAATTGTGAATACCACTCCTTACACAACTAACTAAATTTAGATAAATAAAATATAAGTGACTTTCACTGTGAAGTACCCATTTTGGATAGTACATCAAAGGCTAAYGTTATAAATGAACTGCTCTAATACAGGGCATCGGTAATGAGGGACACTTGGGAACTGTACTTTGTTTATTCTTGCTTGAACTGAAAATCGCTCTAAGAAATAAAATCTACTTTTAAAGGATACTTATCTTTTTTCTATTTAATCATACTTTATCTTAAGTCTACTATATGCATATATTGATTGTGGATTCCAATAGCAAAATTTAATCAGTTCAGAGATGGATCTAGCTCTATCACCTAACTATAAATTTAATTATAAGACAATAAAGATGCTTCCAATCTGCATACACCTCTAATTCTAGCTATATTATACCAACCCAAACCTAAATTTACAGAAAGAGAGCAAAGAGTAATTTGCTTTCAGAGACGGTAAAAGTATCTTTTAGAATATTCAATGTGGGTATGTGCCTATAAGTACAAGTGCCTGCAGGTATGAGTGTTTCTGGGACCCGCGGAATAGGTGCTGGGAACCGAACTCGGATCCTGAGTGTTTTAATTGCTGAACTTCTCCCCAACCCCTAAGAATGATTTGTAAATCAGCACAAACTTTCCTGAAGAAAAAGCAGTTAAAGTAGTAGGAACCAGCCCCAATTCTTCTTTTGATTTGTTTTCTTTTGCTTTTTAAAAATATAAGTAATGAGGCMCATGAGAAATTGGAGACATCAAATCATAAGACAGACACTCTGCTACAAACAAACAAAACATATAAGGCATTTTTTTCAAACCCTGGCCAGCCTGTAGCACACAACCATAACCCCTGAAAAGGAAATCATAAAGGGATCGCTATGCTCATTTCCAATCCCTTGGGAGGAAACCATTTCCTAACTACAGTGTGAAGAACTAGGTAACAGGCAAAGGTCACAAATACTGACACAGCAGGAACTGTGAGGGTGGAGGAAAAAGCAGCCMGCAGCCCTGCGGCAAGGGCGACAAACCTCAAGRTGCAGGAACMCTGCACTGTGGAAGACTCGGCTGAGGTCCGCTACTCCAGGTTGAAGAGAAAGCAGCATCACAGAGCAGGCGCTTTATTTTAGAGTTGTGGCTGTGACAGACTGGGRAGATCTCATACATCAAACCTCAAGCTAAAACACTAGAAAAACCCCGATTCAGAATTAAGGACCTTGTACTCAAATAAGATCCCATCTAAGATGTCCAAACAAAGTCTAAAGCTAGGACTTAAAA
>BDUI01003221.1:39839-57185 GCA_002335545.1 Apodemus speciosus | reverse complement strand
CCCCATCAGTCTTTAACCAAGAAAATGCCCCACAGCTGGATCTCATGGAAGCACTTCCCCAGCTGAAGCTCCTTTCTCTGTGATAACTCCAGCCTGTGTCAATTTGACACACAAAACCAGCCAGTACAGATAGTATAATTATATATACAGAGCCCCTGTTTCTGTGAAGCTGAGTACATTCTTAAGCAAATATGTAAACCATGTTAATTAAAGTACACAAAGAAGAAAATAGTGAAACACATTAAACATGGACCATATTCTAGTTGAAATGAAAGTAACAGTATTTTTGTGAAAGATTGTAATTGAAACCAAACTGTTACAGCAGATAAAGCCATGTAGGCTAAGACACAAGTCATTTGCCTACATGTTAATTATAGAAACTTAAGACCTGTGAGCCAGAAGGAAATTAACTGGCCATTGTATGCAATGATTGACGAGTGGAATTTTAATAAGGCCCAAGAAAGCAATAACTAGAAATTTTTGATTTTTGATATGAGATTATGCAAGAAATATTAAAAKAAATAAATGATACTGAGTTCATTACTGTAAGATTTACACCATTAAAATTCTTCACACTGAGAGGCAGTTTTCACTTACACATATAAAATCCTAAAACTATAACAGCATGTTACTCAAGAATAGGAAAATTTGTTTTTTAAGACACGTGAGAACCGTTATCCTCAAAGCTCGGAGACAGAAGAGCAGATGGCACAGTCTTGGCAAAACACAAATTTAGCTAGCAGCACTAAGATTGTCAGAAGAGAGAAATCAGGGACAATTCTCTGGATTTGACCCTACTGTGATATGTGACTTTCACCTTCCAACCTATGAAACACCATCCACMATTTTAGCAAGTAACAAACTAATACACTAATCATCTTCTTCCCTTCTTCACACTTCCTTCCCTTTAGTACAGAACTATCTTTGGAATAATTATTTCAGCAAGAATATTTTTATCATTATTCTAACATGATAATTATTCTAATTGCTCATTTCTGTCTTCTAGTAAAATATTTAATGATTTTCCATAGCCTGCAGGATAAAATGTAAATTCAATATTTGTCACAATCTAGGGTATTGTTCTATACAGCACACACATCATTTCTCAAAATAAAAGGGAAAGAAAAAATAAAAACAGAATTTATTTCAGTAGAAATGTCATTTTTTTGTGCTTATATACATTGCTAGCTTTATTCCTTCTCTGGTCAATCATTTCCTTCCTCAGCACATTGGAAAACTCTCTCCATCCTTAGTTTTCACATATTTCATTATGCTGAAACCTTTGCCATCAACAGACATAGTCTTACCTTTGTAAGCATGTATTACATCATATAAATAACACCATGAGTAAGAAAGTTTATAATTTAACAATTTTATGCTTGCATGTGTTTTCTTTATCTGATAGGTCCAAGGAACACAAGATCATTGCCTTCTTCCATTTGCATCAGTCATCTCTTAACAAATAACTCACATAGTCAACTGTAAACATTTTTTTCCTTCATCCAACAGAGCTTCCTGAAGCTTGCTGAGGCATTTCTGTTCTGGTAGTCTATCTTCTTCTATTCACCGAAGAATGCATAGTCACCCATACTGGTAAATGATAAAAGCCCAGTCATTTCTTTTTAGTAATATTCAATGTAGAATGCTTAAGCATCATTTTTATTTACAGGTCTTGGAGTCTTTTATCCAAGACATAGTTTAAATGGATGTATTAAACAAATATTTATTGACAAATTAAAATTTGGCAAAATTGAGATAAGTGTCATTTACATGAAAGTGAGACATAAACATTATTTTCAACCTGCTAGATATATAAAGTAAGGAATAAAAACATCAGTCATGGGTCTTGTAAAGGAAGCTGAGACATAATTTCCAACAACAATTACTTATGAAATAAGTAATTTTTATCGTAGGAAGATCTAGCCATGAGGAGTGAAAACATTGGAAAGCAAATAGTAATGTATGTGCATGCAAATGCACACACGTGTACACATGTATACACACAAGTGTACATATGCACATGTATACACACACACACACACACACACACACACACACACACACACACACACAACTACATGCACCAGAGACAAACAAAGAGGGTTCAATTGAAAGATGGGTTTCCTCTTAAAATCTGGAGGGAAGATTCATTAAAGTAAAACCAGGGACTATCAAGAAAAATAATAATAATAATTGCTGCTGTGAGAGGTATGCGGGGTAATGTCAGAGGAAACTTTCAGAAATGTTCCCCTAGAATATTTCCAAAGCATTTCCGAGAACCAATGCTTTGGGGTGTTGGAGAGTTTCCTATCATGTCACTTAAGAAATATAGTCTATATGACAAAGATCCTGAAAGAGACAGGCACCATGTGGTAAGGGCTGTCAAGTCTCAGCAATGGCAACTTTTGACTGTCCTAGAGAAAGCTCCACAGGGCTATGATACTAATGGACTCTTACATTTGTAAGTTCTAGTATTTTTAGAATGACCACTGACTTAAAGGAGAGGGCTGGTTTTCTAGTATTCCTAGCCATTTTTTGGCTAAGGAAAATTTAAACAATTATTGATTGGGTGGGAAAGAAAGGTAGAGGAGAAGACACAGACAAAGAAATCGGGTAGGAGAATGAATCACTAGTTACTTAAAGCTAACAGGACCCAGACACATGTATGCATCTTTCTTTCCCTTTTTCAGTCAGGTCTTGGTCTCTGGAGATGAGGTTCATCTCCAGATCTATACATCAAGAAGATGTCATCAATGCAACCCATGTGAAGTGTTAAATAGTAGTCTGGGTAAACTGAGTGAACAAGCAGACTAGTGAAAGACACCCAGATGAAAATGGTCAGTTTAGAAATAATCTTGATTAGGTCAGCAGGTCCACATAGTTTTCCAACTAATTTTTGAGTTGAATTTTGGAAAATAAAGTGAGTTCAATATGAGATATAAACGCTGAGTGGGCATGTTGAAATGAATATTATTTTAATATTTAATTCCTTAAGAATTTCATAGGCAATATTTTTACCTTAGTCACCTCCCAATCTTCCTAGATCAACTTTCCCTTCTATACCTAACCAAATTGGTGTCCTCATTGAAAAACAAATAAAAAGTAACTACATTCTGTACTGGCGTTTTATATTTGGATATGTGACAACACCCACAACAACAACAGCGACAACAACAACACAAAGAATCAAAAACAAAAAAAAAATAATTCTCCTTTTACTGTTTGAAGGTTTGTTAGGTAAGGATTAGAGAATACATCTGAGGGTAAACATAGATTTTACTGGAATTAGATTTGTTGTAGACATCCCTGTAAGTAATTTCAGTAAGCTGTTTTAGAATTCCAGTCATGAGTGTAAAATCACTCAAGGAGGAAGGTAATAGATTGCCTATTTTAAAAATCTATAGTATTCCAAGATAGCTTTGTCTCTGCATCTGTAATAGTTTAATTCTCCATATTTATAGATGTTCATAGATAAAGTAAATGCAACTTTGTATTAGTGATATACTACATTTTTTCAGCTGAAGTTGTATATGTCTTCTATGTCTAGGGGTTCAGTCTAGATCTGCTGGAGATTAAGAATGACATGTCTTTGAGAGAAAAAATAGTCATCAAAAGTATTGAAGAAGACGTTCTTGGGTCATATAATCCTGTAAATCGTTCTAACCCAGTGTGGTTTTGTATATGACATTTCAAAGGTGAGATAATTAAGAATGAGTGTCACATAATGACTTTCAAAAGTCCCTTATTTCTTTATATAAAGTGATCTACACCAGTATTACCAGCAGTGCCCAAAAATACAACAGAAGCCAGGAGACCAAATAGCAGGATTTTTAATGCTTTTGTCAAGTCTTGAAGTCTACATGACTAGTAGTCTATCAAGGCTCCCTAAGTTCTGCTCCAATCAGATGTCTGAGCAAACACAATCAGGAGCAGTGCAATGACATAGATGACACTATTAATCCAGATGTTGTGCAATTACATTATAACCACCACCAACAGCAACATGAACATTTCTGTTCCAGAAGAAGTCCTGGTGGTGATGTTCTTTTCATTGCTTAAGCATGAATAAACTGTATATGTATGCTATACAGTCAATAAATTAGTGGCAGATTCTTGGTAGAATATCACAAAAAACGTTTGTCTTTAATGAATACTATGCCTAACTGAGAAAAAAATTCCATAGACAGAATCAGTTCCAATAAGATAATGATGAACATAAGTGAAATTTCCCACTTAATTTTTATGTATCATTCATTACAGGTGCAGAAATGGAAAACATTGCAATATTGATAAAAAAAAAAAAAACTTTCTTTGAATTGCTTTTAAGTGTCTTTCAGTGAAGTCATAATTTCTGGGGCTCTAATGCAAGAAATGGTTTTTCTATTAACTTGTTTACTAGAAGTATTACTGTAAATATCTTTTATTAATTTTGTATTTCTTTTTTTAACTGAGAATTATTTATACTATTGCAAACTTATTGCAATATACATCTAAATTTCCTAACTTCTTTTTACTTTGCTTTGTGTATGTTGATGTATAGTTGATTATAAATCAGTGGTACTAGAAAGCGATGCTACTATTTTAATTAATAGCAGCATAAATGTCATAGAAAACAGTACTATGAATCTTTTATATAATATTAACAAAATTTTAATCTGTTTAAGCTTACTCTATACAATCTTAAAGAAATCTAAATTTCTGTAACTGAAATCCAGAGATAATTATTCATATTATCAAAATTAAAATTCTTCAAATTTTTAAACATGTTTATATATACATGTAATTGTCTTTTCATTCTAAAGCAATATAGAATATAGATAATTTTCAGAAATTATCATAATACTAAAGTTAAACAGTTTCTTTATTTGAGGATAAAATTACAATTTTATTCATGTTAAGGACAAAAATAATAGTTTATTCATGGGTTATAGTATAAAATAAGAACTGCAAATATTGTTATCTAAGTTTATAAATGTCATCATTTATCTTTGTAACATCTGTATGTCTTTTATATCTGCAATCACATAAATATTTATTACAGTCATCCTATCTAGCCTGCGATTGGATGATCTAAACAATCTACTTTTATGTTAGTTGAGACTTTGTATCAAAAAGGCAAAAGTGGATGTCACCTGAGAAATGATACTTAAGTTTGAGTTTGTCCTCTGACATTCACCTGGGCTGAACACATACATGCATGCACACACACACACACACACAGAGGCACAGAGAGAGAGAGAGAGAGAGAGAGAGAGAGAGAGAGAGAGAGAGAGAGAGAAGAGAGACTTGTATATTGTGAATGAAGGGAAGGAAAAAAAGAAAATGAGATATAGGTCAGAAAAGTATAACATTGCTATTGTGTAGAATAAATAATGTAGAGATTTGATGAACATCAGAAGACTATAATAGATATCATTTCATTAAGATTTTCTTGAGTTGAAGATGTTACATATTATTATTTCTAACATGCAAGCCAATGTAATCTCCATGACATGATGAACATGTTCTTTGTAGGATTTTGAAAACCAGTAGCTATACATCATTCCTTTCTCTTCACACAGACACACACACACACACACACACACACACACAATTAATTAATTCAAGAATTTCAAGTAGTGATGCATTAAGTTCCTTAAACTAAATTGCATCAAGAGAAAACATTCCCATTTGTCAACACATAAATATTTCTTGCTTTAGCCCTACTACATGGAAATGGAAACAATGAATATTAATTTAGATGTATTGAATGCACCGGATCCCTTCCTTGTAATCAGACATTGGAAAAACTTCATAATTTTCATTTTCTTGTTTTATATTAATTTGAATATATGTTTAAAATTGCTTGTGGTTTAGTATTTCTATGAATTACAGATGAAACAATAGGGAATTAATAATCACTAATAAACTACCTACCATGCAAACATCCATTATCAATTTGGGACAAATAGAATATTAAATGCACTAATTAGGAAGGCTATTGGTATTTGGGTACTTTATGAAATTAAGTAATGATCCAAGTCTGCAATGAAAATTTTAAATTCTTTATATCCTCTTTCCTTGAGAATTAGCATTTAGTAATTGAACATATTTTTCTTACTGAATTGACAAAAGTTTGTAAATGTAGAAATAGATATGATCTGCCTTGGAGCCAAAACATTTAATGTAAACAAAGAGGGAATGAGATTACATTTATTCATACACAGACCAAGAACAGTCTTGTACATGTAGCTAAAAAAAAATTCTCTCTTGAGGATGTTAATTTACATACTCCTGTTCAGTGGGTTAGTTAATGGAGAAACAATGCCTGCATCCAGTTTTTTTCTTTTAAAAATATGTATAAAACCTATTATACTTTGGTATTTTTCCAGGGAAGATTATTAATCAGGATCGTAAGTGCTTTGCAAGCAGTGAACTTACTTCTTCACTGTCAGCTCTGGCATAAGGGCATACTCTCCCAGCTTGTATAGGAAAAAGACCTTTCTTGTGGCTCATTCCTTCCCATAAAGCTCTACAACTGACACTTGCTGCATTCTCTTGAACAAACTTGATGACTTCTGAAGTTTTACTTCTCATCAGTAATCAAGATATGCTATATTATTTTCCTCATAATATCTAAAAATAGTTGGTTTGAGATTAAAATTAGCCATTTCTCAATACTATTTTTCTCCTTCTGGGCCTGATAATGAGAAAGCTCACAGGAAAACCAAATGATGGTAATTAATTTAAAGTGATTTTAGTAATTTATTTTCGAAGACTGCCTCCAGCCAAGCAAAAAACCAAAGAACACTTGATTCACACAATCGTATCATAAAATTGATAATATGTAGGGGCCATCTAGCATGTGTCAGACAGAAGAGTAAATGAACAGAAGTCATATCTTATTCATTTAGCTTCTATAAGTGAGAGTGAGGAGAAACCACCAAAGGGGAGCACTCCATGGTAGAATGGCTCAACCTGGCAAGCATATCTACTACGGGGCAGAGAGAAGAGCAAAATGGCAGAGCAGCAAGCAGATTTTAGATGACAGCAGTGTGTGGTCTTTCAGCTCACACAGATTATACAGATTGTCCAGGAACTAGGTCCCCTGACCCAATGAATTGTGGAAAGATTGAGGGTGTTGGCTCCTGGTAAACAGAAACCCATCTTAGGAGATCCCCATTTCTTAGTAAACAGAATTCAACTTTAAAATTCTATTTACCCAGCCACAGTCTTTCTGTTTAAGACTTTGTCCCCTGGTGCAGAGATTTCTTTGACCTAATAGCTTCCATTCTGGAAATAAAATTGGCGTTAAATATGTGTTGAGATCAATGAAAATAAGATGAAGACTACATTCATATACTGTCTTAGTCAGGGTTTCTATTCCTGCACAATCATGACCAGGAAGCAAATTGGAGAGGAAAGGGTTTATTGAGCTTACACTTTCCACATTGCTGTTCAGCACCAAAGGAAGTCAGGACTGGATGGAACTCACCCAGGGCAGGAAGTTGGAGGCAGGAGCTGATGCAGAGGCCATGGAGGGATTTTACTTACTGGCTTGATTCCCTGGCTTGCTCATCTTGTGTGTGTGTGTGTGTGTGTGTGTGTGTNTGTGTGTGTGTGTGTGTGTGTGTGTTTGTTCTTTTATCTTTTTTCCTTTTTTAATTAGATATTTTCTTTATTTACATTTCAATTATTATCCCCTTTTCACGTTTTCCCTCTGAAAACCCCTATCTAACCCCCACTCCTCATGCTTGCTAACCCACCCACTCCTACTTCCCTGACCTGGCATTCCCCTACCCTGGGACAATGAGCCTTCACAGGTCGAAGGGACTCTCATCTCATTCATGTCCTACTAGGCCATCCTCTGCTACCCATGTAACTGGAGACATGGGTCCCTCCATGTGTGTACACTTTGGTTGGTGGTTAAGTCCCATGGAGCTCTGAGGGGACTGGTTGGTTCATATTTTTGTTCCTCCTATGGGACTGCAAACCCCTTCAGCACTTTGGGTCCTTTTTCTGGTTTCTCCACTGAAGACCCTGTGCTCACCTGGCTGAGAGCATCCTCCTCTGTGTTTGTCAGATACTCTCAGGGCCTCTCAGGAGACAGCTATATCAGGCTCCTGTCAGCATGCACTTGTTGGCATACATAATAGTGTCTACGTTTGGTAACTGTATATGGGATGGATCCCCAGGTGGGGCAGTCTCTGGATGGCCTTTCTTACAGTCTCTGTTCCACACTTTGTCTCTGTACTTCCTTCCATAGTATTTTGTACCCCTTCTAAGAAAGAACAAAGTATCCACATTTTGGTCTTCCTTCTTCAGCTTCCATATGGTCTGTGAATTGAATCTTGGGGATTCTGAGCTTCTGGGCTAATGTCCACTTATCAGTGAGTGCTTACCTTGGGTGTTCTTTTGTGACTGGGTTACCTCACTCAGTAAGATATTTTTCTAGTTCCATCCATTTGCCTAAGAATTTCATGAATTCATTGTTTTTAATTGCTGAGTGGTATTCCATCATGTAAATGTACCGCATTTGCTGTATCCATTCCTCTGTTGAGGGAAATCTGGATTCTTTTCAGCTTCTGGCTATTGTAAATAAGATTGCTATGAACATAGTGGAGCATGTGTCCTTATTACATGTTGGAATATCTTCTGGGAATATGCCTAGGAGTGGTATAGCTGGTTCCTCCAGTAGTACTATGTTCACTTTTCTGAGGAACCACCAAATTTATTTCCAGAGTGGTTGTGTCAGCTTGCAATCCTACCACCAAGGAGTAGTGTTCCTCTTTCTCCACATCCATCAGCATCTGCTGTCACCTGAGTTGTTGATCTTAGCCATTCTGACTGTTGTGTGGTAGAATCTCAGGGTTGTTTTGATTTGCATTTCTCTGATAACTAAAGATGTTGAATATTTCTTTAGGTGCTTCTCAGCCATTCAGTATTCCTCAGTTGAGAATGCTTTGGCTCTGTACCCCATTTTTAATAGGGTTATATGATTCTCTGGAGTCCAACTTCTTGAGTTTTTGCATATATTGGATATTAGCCCTCTATTGGATATTAGTAGGATTGGCGAAGATCTTTTCCCAGTCTTCTGGTTGCCCTTTTGTCATATTGACAGTATCCTCTGCCATACAGAAGCTTTGTAATTTTATGAGATACCATTTGTCAATTCTTAATCTTAGAGCATAAGCTATTGGTGTTCTGTTCAGGAACTTTACCCCTGTGTCCATGTGCTCGAGGCTCTTCCCCTGTCTCTTTTCTATTAGTTTCAGTGAATCTGGTTTTATGTGGAGGTCCTTGATCCACTTGGACTTGAGCTTTGTACAAGGGGATAAGAATGGATTGATTTGCATTCTTCTGCATGCTGAACTGGTTTGTGCTGAACTGCCAGTTGAACCAGCACCATTTGTTGGAAATGCAGTCTATTTTCTACTGCATGTTTTTAGATCCTTTGTCAAAGATCAAGTGACCATAGGTGTGTGGGTTCATTCTTGTGTCCTCGAACTATTCCATCTATCTACCTACTTGTCACTGTATTAATACCATGCAGTTTTTATCACAATTGTTCTGTAGGACAGCTTGAGGTCAGGGATGGTGATTCTGTCAGAAGTTGTTCATTTGACCTGACAATCACTTAGGGATTACATTGAAATGGGATATACATACTCACCCTAAAATACACAGGTGTGGGGTCTCTGTCTAGTCTTTTGAAGGTAGGTCTCAAACCCATGCTCTCGTCCCTCAGCAATTATGAGTCTGACTTAGACAGGATGTGTCTGTAACAGAGTTTCACAGAACACAGCACTCTCAGCACAAAACCTCACAGATCAACGCACAAGTGTGCCAGCATGCCAGAGTAATGTCCAGCAAGCCTCAAAATGGTCGCAGAACCTATGAAAGGAGTTCCCAGAGACAGTGATCCTTACCTACAGCCTTCTTTTGGTCCCATTTCCTTACTGTGGGTGCATCATCTTGCAAAGGCAAAGGAGATAGTCATTTAACATTAATGCTGAAGACAGAAATATCAGGAATTTCTTATCAATGTGCACAGATGTCTGAAGGAAAGGGAAAGTGGTGTTTGAAATTATCAAATTTTATGGTACCAACAAGGAATCAGACTTTTAAAAGTAGTCATGAACAGAGGCCCTAAGATCAATGAGAATTTAGTATTTTGAGAGAAAGTAGATTAGGACGGAGTGCAGTCACAGAGATGGAAATGAACTMTAAGTAGAAACTGCTTTATGTCTTTCTTTGTTGTAGGGAAATCTGTATCATATTGTGAAAGAAATTGCTTTGACTATTGTTGGGATGTATTTTATATCAGCCCTCTAAAAATCTTATTCATACCTTCCATTTTCTAAGCAGAAATTTCTAAAAATGTTCATAAGTATTAAAGAAAATAATGGTATGAAAACCTGAGAACATGTGGCTATTTTTAGTAATTATAGCTTAGATTTTTTATTTAGTTGTCAAAAGGGTTTATATATAGTTCACATATAAAGTGCATATCAGTCAATAGGGAATGTTTTCCAACAATACATTCAAAGCAATAAAATTCTGGAATTTTCACAGCAGGAGAGAATCATTTGGGGTTAATTTAAATTATTTATTTTATAATTGAAACCAGTATTTAACTTTATGCTTCTCAGAATTCAATATTCATTCTCACATGCTGACTTCAAATCAAGCTTTATAAAGACAAGTGGTACACAGATATTACAAATGTATATTAGTTCTTTATGTTTAATTCCTTGTCAAAACAAATGTGATTTTACCTCCAAATTGCATAAGTATCAATAAAATCTGCCCCTTTKTATTTTTCAGACTGTTTCTTAAATATGAACCATTACAATTGAAATATTAGAATTTGATTGGTATGATGTAGGTATCTGAATCAAGAAAACAGAGGTCATATATATTATTGTGATATCAATCAGTAGAAATAAGGGTTTAGTTACCATGACATTAGAAAAATCTAATCACAATGAAGTATACATAAATTTAACATCACAGAGTGTTTTTCATGCTGTTGGGTGTAGGGAAAGGGTGATGGACAGTAGATACAGGACCCAGGAACACTGGAAGCTCTACCTAGCAACTGTTGGCTTCTTTCATGAGACACAAGAAGTCTAATTGTGATGTGGAGAAATGGTTTGGGGAAGTAGAATTAATTGTTATCAGGGAGCTAAGAGTCACTGGATGAGTAAAAGCACAGGAACACTGGGCAAATAAAAAGGTATCCAGTTCACACAAGAATTTGTTTATGAATGCGTTCCTTCTGGAAGAATATGCTTGGTTCTGGTTATACAATGGGGTAAATAATTTCCAGCCTCATTTGTGGCATCACTGAGTTTAGAAAGGTAAGTTTTAAGATGATAAAATCAAACCCAAAAGTCAATGGTCCTTGGGGATTAGTAATGATAATAATATTTGATTGAATAATTATCGTATGAATATTGATTCATAAATTAATATGGTGGGAGATAGTCCTTAAACAGATAGCTCTCCAAATAACCACACAGAAAGACTAAAATTTATTAAAGTTGCCTTGAGACAAATACTGAGTAACTATAACTCCATTTTAAACAGCTAAGCTAGTCAGCCTTCCTCTTGGACAATATCCCTATATTACTTGGATTTTTTTATCCTTTTGTTTTTGGTCCATCTCTCTTCTGATGTTTCTCTGATCTCTCCTTATGGGTCTCACCCTCAATTCCCTCTCCCTCCCCTTCCCCCTCTCCATCTTCCTCCTCATCTCCATTTTCCCTCCTCCTAATTCAGGTGGTTGTCTCCCAGACAGTGCATGTNTAAGTAGAAACTGCTTTATGTCTTTCTTTGTTGTAGGGAAATCTGTATCATATTGTGAAAGAAATTGCTTTGACTATTGTTGGGATGTATTTTATATCAGCCCTCTAAAAATCTTATTCATACCTTCCATTTTCTAAGCAGAAATTTCTAAAAATGTTCATAAGTATTAAAGAAAATAATGGTATGAAAACCTGAGAACATGTGGCTATTTTTAGTAATTATAGCTTAGATTTTTTATTTAGTTGTCAAAAGGGTTTATATATAGTTCACATATAAAGTGCATATCAGTCAATAGGGAATGTTTTCCAACAATACATTCAAAGCAATAAAATTCTGGAATTTTCACAGCAGGAGAGAATCATTTGGGGTTAATTTAAATTATTTATTTTATAATTGAAACCAGTATTTAACTTTATGCTTCTCAGAATTCAATATTCATTCTCACATGCTGACTTCAAATCAAGCTTTATAAAGACAAGTGGTACACAGATATTACAAATGTATATTAGTTCTTTATGTTTAATTCCTTGTCAAAACAAATGTGATTTTACCTCCAAATTGCATAAGTATCAATAAAATCTGCCCCTTTKTATTTTTCAGACTGTTTCTTAAATATGAACCATTACAATTGAAATATTAGAATTTGATTGGTATGATGTAGGTATCTGAATCAAGAAAACAGAGGTCATATATATTATTGTGATATCAATCAGTAGAAATAAGGGTTTAGTTACCATGACATTAGAAAAATCTAATCACAATGAAGTATACATAAATTTAACATCACAGAGTGTTTTTCATGCTGTTGGGTGTAGGGAAAGGGTGATGGACAGTAGATACAGGACCCAGGAACACTGGAAGCTCTACCTAGCAACTGTTGGCTTCTTTCATGAGACACAAGAAGTCTAATTGTGATGTGGAGAAATGGTTTGGGGAAGTAGAATTAATTGTTATCAGGGAGCTAAGAGTCACTGGATGAGTAAAAGCACAGGAACACTGGGCAAATAAAAAGGTATCCAGTTCACACAAGAATTTGTTTATGAATGCGTTCCTTCTGGAAGAATATGCTTGGTTCTGGTTATACAATGGGGTAAATAATTTCCAGCCTCATTTGTGGCATCACTGAGTTTAGAAAGGTAAGTTTTAAGATGATAAAATCAAACCCAAAAGTCAATGGTCCTTGGGGATTAGTAATGATAATAATATTTGATTGAATAATTATCGTATGAATATTGATTCATAAATTAATATGGTGGGAGATAGTCCTTAAACAGATAGCTCTCCAAATAACCACACAGAAAGACTAAAATTTATTAAAGTTGCCTTGAGACAAATACTGAGTAACTATAACTCCATTTTAAACAGCTAAGCTAGTCAGCCTTCCTCTTGGACAATATCCCTATATTACTTGGATTTTTTTATCCTTTTGTTTTTGGTCCATCTCTCTTCTGATGTTTCTCTGATCTCTCCTTATGGGTCTCACCCTCAATTCCCTCTCCCTCCCCTTCCCCCTCTCCATCTTCCTCCTCATCTCCATTTTCCCTCCTCCTAATTCAGGTGGTTGTCTCCCAGACAGTGCATGTYTGGACCTGCCTGAGCAGGTACAGCGATGTCTTGCCTTTTCTAATGCTTCTAAAGTAAAAAAGAGATTTGTAACCTACATAAATAACCCTACTGTTTATAAAGTATTGGAAGTCCTTGTGAAATATGAATCTGTAGACACTCCAACTCGACATGATACTGCCTGGTCTAGGAAAATTGGCTGTGTTAATGTTTCAATATTTTATGAAGCACTTCTTTATAGCAGTGGAAAGGTGATTCAAAACACATTTCCAGCGTTCTAACGAATGCTTGCTCATTTCCATCTCAGAGCCTGTACTTTGTTTAGTCTAGTTTTGCCTTACTTTTTCTGCTAACAAAGATATTGAATGAATTTCATCAGAATGCCTTAGATATAGTCACTCATATATTCTGAAGGGGATTTGTGACATAAACTSCAAAGGTAATATGGTCTTTCTGCATGCCACCTGGTAGGTGACTAACTATACGATTCTTTTGCCTGCTAACTCACACACCCAACCTCCACAGGTAAAAACAAGTGGCATGTGCTAAATGCGAAGCTGGCRTGTCCAGCTTCACAAACTAATGACCTGAACTTGAAGGTGATGGAGCATTTCAAAACAAAGTATTAATAATGAAATAAACATCACCAGCACCAAACAAAACTKCAATCCTTTTGAGTCTTCATGTTTTGTTTTAAGACAAGGTCTCAAGTAGACCAGGCTGACCTTGACCTCCATAATATTTGCTTGCTTTTACCTCCCAAATTCTGGGATTAATGTTGTTGCCAAGCATGTATTGCTTAGAATAAAACCTGTTCTTATATGGGTATTATTACCTCTTAATAATTCAATAGGTGTGTCACTTAGAAGGATAAAATTACGGCATTTTTTAGTGATTTTTGATCATATGAATAAAATCAACTACTCCAGGCTTTTGAAATAAAGAGAAATCAAGGAGCAGGCAAGTTCAATCTCCAGATTTACTATTTAGTTTCTAATAAATATAAATCTAGTCTCTAATTAACTGTACTATTTTTTCTTTTGTATTCACATGTAATCTGTGGAAAAATTATGAGCATTAAAGTAATATTGACCTAATATTAATACACTCTTTTTCTTCATGAAATGTATTGTGCAATGCATATTCTTTCTTTCCTGTTATTTACTTCTGTTTTAAGCATTTTTATTTATCTCCCTTTTCCTGCTAATATTTGCTTGTGGAGTGTAACTATCTGTAGATAGAGCACGCAGATATCAACATCTGTTTTGATTCCTATTCCTTCCAGATAGGAGTTCTTGAAATTGACTTGTAATAAGCATATCACAAGGTTTAATTTTGCATAAGCTTGACTAAATTCTATAAGTAAAACTTGTAAGGCCTTTCCTTTCTGTAGAAATACTTTTGAAAAGATGTGCTTGTGTTCAGAGTTCCTAACAATGGATCATTTAACCTCTAATATCTGAGTCATTAAGAATTCAGGAAAAACATTTGTGGAAGCAAGGTTTTCATGAAAAATTCATTCATGAATCACTTACAAGAAAACCACCCCATATGTTTAGATTATGGGCAGTAGATTGGATCAACTCTTTGATTTTGTTTTTATTTTCAATATTTATCTTAAATTGTATGTGAATGGATATGTCTAGGTTTGCATGGATGCACATGTGAATATGTGCTCATGGATTCTATAAAACATCTTCATATTACCTGAAGCTAAAGCTACAGATGGTTTTGTGCAATTTGACGTAGTTCGTATGAACTGACCTTGTGTCCTCCTCAGGATTATTATGTGCTGTTGACATCTAAGGCATCTTTCTAGCCCTAGTTCTGTAGCTTATACAACACACTGCAGACAGTTTCCTTATATATAAGAGGTGTGCAAAATGGCTATCTCTATTTTAGAATTGATATGAAAACTTCTCTGGAAAAAATGTAAATCTGTTGTTACCTAGCAATGAGGGAATGGTGACTCCTACCACAATGGTCCCCAGTCCTCTTAATACTGCAAAGCATTTGTAGATGTGTTGACATAGATGCTGYTGTGAAAATAAAATAATTAARGGCAAGAGATTTAGAACTTTATGGTAAAACAGAACAAACACTGGATTTGAAGCAARGCAAGTTAGAATCAACACCTCACATATAATTAATGCCATAAGCAATTGAATTCTGTTGCTTTAGTTGAAAATATGTGTTAAGATGGCCAGGGCAATGTCTACGCAATTAACATTATGCTATTCCAGAACATCAGAGTTTGATTTTTAACACCATGTTAGGTATTTCAATATCACCTGTATTTCCCACTGTAAAACACCCAGTATCTTATTCCAGCCTCCACAGCCACTCACATTCATGCATAGACAGATACCTATGCATAATTAAAAATAAAATAAAATATGAAATTAWGTGTGATGATACTAAGACTCATCATAATAGAAGTGATATTTAGAGCACAGCACCAACCTCTTGTCAATTCTGTGGCTGCTGCAGATGAAATGAGTTTACTACCTAATGTTGCTGATGGAGACACAGTTCCTTAGGCAGCCTTTTGCTTTCTTTTTATGAACTGTAGGTTCCAGCCTTTATATATCCATTTGAATTATCACAACCTACACATCATATTAATGTTCATGATTGTAACAGCAAAGCCTCATGTTCTTCTCTCTCCTTAACATCCAGAGAAATGTGTAGTTCATTACCAACTCCTCCTTCAAGCTTTCCTTTTCTTTCTCCCTGGGATTCTTGTCTTATTTCTTCCTTACCTATATTTTTTCTTCATCTTTCCTAAATTGCATTTCTTTTCACAAAGAAATGTTTAAAGTTTATTACTTATGAATAGAAATGATAATGTGTAACATGCACAATATGGATAAATTTGGTTTCCATACAAATCCACAACATGCTGTTTTAACAAAGATAATGCACAGGAATGCTTTGTTCTTCTGGGAAACCTTGTTTTCAGAGAATGAAAGAGGAATGGAAAATTAATTCCCTGTCATAAAATAAAATCTTGATGCCTTTTATAAATAAGACAGGTTGTAGGAACCTTAAATAAAGGTAGGCACTTAAGAGTCACTTAAGAGGAAACTAAGGGCTGGGCATGGAGTGCGGGGTTGAACAAAGGATGATGCTAGAGATATAACCATGAGGAAATGAGCAAATGGGGGAAAATTTAGAAGAGCAGAGGAGCTCTTTTGTTTTTCTATTTTGTTTTGTTTTGTTTTGTTTTTCTGCTCTGCATTCATATTGAGAAACAACTTTCTGAGAAACTCAATGAAGGTGAGTCTGCTATTGACCAATACACAGAATCCGAGTATTATAAGTATTTGGTGGACAAAGACACAGGACAAATCCAGTTATTTCTCTGAGACACACAAAAATGTCGTCCTTAGAAATTCTCCTTCAGTACACTTATAAACTTGTAGTAACACTTAGACTTTTTTTAATCTAATATTGCTAGGATGTTCTCATGCTKTGGCTTTTGAGTGAAAACCTTTGATATCTAGTGTAGTAGATAAATAAATTGCAAGATCGAATAAGCCGCAAGGAAATGAAGTGGAATGCAAGCCAGACACTGATGGAGAACCTGAGATTCCTTCCATACCACAACCTTTTCCTGTTGTTCCTTTTAATTCAGGTTCAGAGTCTTGAAACAATGGTACAAGCCTTTGTCTCTTATGGTGTTCGGTTTCCACCTCATAAGAGCAATTCATATCAAAACAGGAATTGTTTTTACTTCATGTAGTGATGAGAAGTAGGACAAGCTGCCCAAACCATTTTAGCCAATTTTCCTTTGTGAAGTGAGCTGAGATTTAGAACCAGAACTCGACAAGTTTACAAGGAGTGGCTATAAAACTGTAAGAAGTAABAGACTGAGAGCACAGGGATAGCTGTCTTTCTGCTCTTTCTCTTTATTTCTTTTATTTTGTTCTTTTGGGTTTCATGATAGAGCTGCCAGGCAAATAGAAGAGACACATTAACTTCTTTCTAAAA
>BDUI01003220.1:76805-101381 GCA_002335545.1 Apodemus speciosus | reverse complement strand
GGCAAAACACTCACACACATAGATAAAAAGATCATTAAGAACTAGATAAGGTGGAGCGTGGTGGAGGAAAGAAGTTGTCATTGGCTATTGGCCTCCACAGGCATGTGCACATATGTGTGTGCACGCCCACATGTTTACACACTTACAAAAGTTTACTTGCAGCCCTCTCCGTCCTTGGCAGCAGCGCAGAGGGGGGACCACAGAAACTGCTTAGATTCTGCTAAGGGCAGAATTGTGGCCTGAGTCTACTAAGAGCTCTGGGGCGATTTCTTCTCAGAATAGTGTTGAGATGGGAACCTCTCATGCTCACCCAGGCTTGCCTTTACACTGTCTCTATAACACGGCTTGGCTGGGGAAACCGGCAGGGAAACGTGACAGCCCCCAGCCAGCAGTTAGGGAGACTTAAAGGGAATTACCGATCTCTTACGTGGGGTGGGGAGTATTCTGAATTGGGGTTCCTTTTCCTGGCGTGATAMGGGCAGGGGTTTTGTTGTAGGTGTGGCTGTCTTGGGTGCCACACATGCTGAGGTATTGGGCAGGGCCTGGATGGCGGGCTCTTAWTTYAAGATATACATGGTGGCCTTGCCCAAGCTGGAAACAGGTAGACAAGCTCTTCTTTCTCTGTGAAATGCCCTTCACAGACCCTCATCCTGTCCAGAGCCTGTCAGGSGGCTCTGGGCAGTTGGAGCCCAGAGGGTGGGCGTCTCTCTTGGTCTTCACAGCACGCTCACCTGCAGACCTAAAGAGCCAGCCTAGGTTTTTAGGGACTGTGGGTGGAGACAAAGTATGTTTTCCCAGGTGGCTCCCGCCTCTCGGTTAAGAAGCCTTACACACTTACCTTTGATTAAAGCTCTCCCTGCCTCTGTCTGATATCTTGGTTCTGCCAAAACTTTAGATCTTGCTGACTTAGAATGCTACAATGCAGTTGGCRTGGGTGTGGGTCAGGSAGGAGAGTGAGAGAGACAAAGGATTTTATGACCACTGACTGACTGCCCCACTCCTCGGCTCCTCCACGGTGACAAAACRCAGGGCCCCGTCAGGAAGGATACGCTAAGGCAAGCATGGTGAAGTCTTGTCCGTCCTCAGTCCTGGTTCACCTGAGGAGTGTAGGCAGTCAGCCTGACCCACAAGCCGCAGYCTTGCCCCACGGGAGAGCCCAGAGCCCTTGAGAACAAGCCTTYGCAGTCCCAGCAGGGAGGACTGTGGGTTAGCTACACTCGGTCCTTGGGTTCCAGTCACTCCGTTCCAGTCACTTGGCCATGGTTTGGGCTACCTGACTAGCAAAGCCAGTCCACCCCATGCTTTAGACCACAGGAGGTTCCCATTTTCCCCCTTCCGTATCTGTCCTACCCTCTGCCAGCACCATATTGGAAGACCACTAGACAGGTACTCACATCTAAGTAAAAACACCTTCCATCCTCTGAGGGTCCAGAAACAGCCAAGTCCTGTGTCCCTTCTCCCCGCAGGGTCAGATACACATGGAAGCTGACCTGAGTCTCTGGCTTCCTCCTGCAGCCCCGCTTCCCTCCAGCAGATGGCACTGGTGTCAAGCTGCTGATGCTCTGTAACTGGTTTGCTGTGTCATGCGGTTTCTCAGGAGATTGGGGGGGGGACACGGGGGGAGGGGGGGAAAGCATCGTTCTGCTGGGGCTGAGCACATCACTTAGAAAGCTGTGCCTTCCTGTCAGGTGCCTGTCTGTGATAAGCCAGAGCTTACCACTYAGTCTGGCTTCAAAGATGAAGAAAGTTCTCTCACAACAGACTTGGAGACATCAGGGTCCTGGTGTYTCTCCTGCTGTCTGTGACCTCAAGCCAGTTTGCTTGTGATTGGCAGCCACGAGACACCCCTTTCCTCCAGTCCATTGTGTAGGAACACGGACTGGCTTCTTCACCAAATCTGACCAGTGCCTTTTAGACAGTAGGCCACTGGGTTGGGCCANTTCTTTCTTTCTTTCTTTTTTCTACAGCCAGAGGGCATCTCCTTTAGGATGTCCCTCTCACCTAAAGCCTTTGCACATCACTTTTGAGGAGAGCTTGTARGGCTTGTCYTGAAAATAGTCTCAGTCCCCACCCACTCACCACCTTCTCAYGTCCAGACCTTTGCCTTCTTTAGATATTCATTTAAAGAGGTTTCCCTKCCCCCTCTGGGAAGTCTTTCTTGACTTTGGAGACTGTAAGTGCATTTGATCACCCTATGTAACACTTAACATAATTTATTGCAATTGCTAGTCTAATTGTCCGCCTCTCTGGCTGCACTGTAAATCCCTTAAGGCCAGGCTCCATGCGGGTCCAAGCTCSTTAATCCTTGAAACTAAGAAAATGCCTGGCACATAACAAACTCTATTTATTGAATATTGAATGTTACATAAAACCATCAAAAGGTATAAATTACTCAAATAAGACCCCCCAAAATTCAATGCTTTTTTGTCTCTAGTAGATCAGATCACCAAGTGAGGAGACCAACTGGAGACACATCCTTGCTTTATTCAAGATGTTGGGAAACCAAAGAAAGTCAAAGGCAGATGTTTCTCCTCGTCCTTCGGAAGCGCAGCTACACAGTTGGCTCTGATCACTTGCACCCCCAAAGCAGCAAGATGCTGGTGAGGCAGTGGTCAGAGACATGAGCAGTTTGGGGGTCTCTACACGTACCACGTCCCAGGAAGCAAGAAGCACGCAAAACCATGTATCCGGTGCTGGCCTCTTCTCTCCTGGCTCCCAGAGGAGGATTAAAATGCTTCTTGTCTCCACTTGAGTTAAAACCACCTCCAGCTCCTCAGACAATAAAAAACCATACTCATAAGCATTCTTCTTCTTCCCCGCCAGGCCCGCTCTGTCCAGGAGACAGATGGCTTCTACTGCTTCATTTAGCTTTTATCCACAAAGCTTCAAGCACTGAAATCATTGCTGGGTGGAGGATTCACTGGACACGTAGAAAACCTTGGAATCAGGGTGTGGGCGTTGTGCTCACCTTCACTGTCTTAAAACCTGACGATCAAATGCATAATTATCCCAACCCGTCATCGTCTATGCTCAGTCGCAGAAGATGTGTTGTTGGGCAGACCAGGCATCACAGTATTAGCCCAGGTGCTTTCACTAAACCAGTTGCTCCATAGTCACCAGGGCTAATCTCTTCTGTATCCTTACAAAAGAGGATGTTTGGTCTTCCAGATGGATCCTGTGGCCAACAGCAGGCCTAGCCTTTCAACAGGGATGAAATTACCCTGGGATCCGCTACCTCCTATCTTGTTCCTGTGAATTAAGTGGCAGGGTCTATAATTAGAAGCCTATTTTTGCATACTTTTTTTTTAGATTTTTTTTTTATTCCATATATTCTTTATTTACATTTCAAATGATCTCCCCTTTCCTGGCTCCCTTTGCAAACTTTTCCATTGACTGTTCTGCTCCCCATTTTAGCCCTTCTTCCTCTCTCCTTGCCTTTACTCCCCAGCCCTGACCATTTCTGGCAGGAATTGTGTACATCTTTTTCATCATTTGTCTCCCGAGTCTAGTACGATGTCTGACTCACAGTAGCTCCTGATTTTGAAGTAGTGGGTTTAACGAACTCTGTAATTAGGAACATGTGACTTAGCCTGTTACTCTGTTCCTAACTTAACAAAATGTCTGGCACCCTGGCTCTTGTATCTAGTAGTGGGGGTTCACAGAGTCCTACTCNTCTCCTGCTGTCTGTGACCTCAAGCCAGTTTGCTTGTGATTGGCAGCCACGAGACACCCCTTTCCTCCAGTCCATTGTGTAGGAACACGGACTGGCTTCTTCACCAAATCTGACCAGTGCCTTTTAGACAGTAGGCCACTGGGTTGGGCCAGAAATCCAGAAGCGAGCTCTCTGGCATCTCAGGGGCCATGTCTCTGCCTCCTCTGGGTCCCAGGAGATTCAGCACAGGGGCTCAGAGGAAGTGTGAACACCCCGAGGAACTCCAAGAAGAGTGGACGTAGACAGAAATGACCGTCTCTCTGCTGGCCTAACCTGGAGACCCAGGAAGAGAGGGTGGGTGCTGCCCCAGCCGGGGGTACCTCAGTGGCACCTGGCCATACTCACTAACTGTTCTCTGTTGTCTCTGGGGAGATTTCTATGCTTAGATGTGAAACACTGTTTCGAGGAGCCGTGATGGGAAGCGCCAGCCACTCCTGCCTAACACTGCGCAGCCTTGGCTCTGACTCACAATGGCAGGGGAGTGCCCAGGGGGCTTCCGAACACACGTGGCTTATGYGGCTCTTTATTGACCATCAGGCGTCCCAACCCTTTCCCGTGCGTGYACCGAAGGCCTCGCCTCTCGGGGAACCTAACCGACTGAGATGGTTCTGTCTGTACACCAGGAAACCGTTGGGCGCCAGAATTTCAACCAGTGCATCACCTCTGACCGCCAAGGCTCCAAACACATGCTCTTATTAACAGGTACCTGAATTCCAAAAGAAAGGCTACCCAGGAGGCCGAGTGAGTGAATGTGCCTGGTCCGTGGTCCCCAAATGTCTCARCACTGGCACTAATAGCTACACAAAGGTCAGGGATTCGGTTTGGAGATAGATGTCGCCCAAAAGCCTGTACCTCGCTGAAGTTTCGCAGGGCTCCGGTGGTGGYGATGCCTCTCCTCCATAGCACAGGTGTGTGTGGCACACTCTTCTTGGCATCGTCAGAGCTCTTGGAGCCACAAGGTACTTTACCTCGAGGCAGAATAGATTCAGCCAGCCGAAAGGGTTTGGGGAGGATTCATCCAGGAAGAGGCAGCCGAGTGGTGCAGGTGTAATTATAAGGGTAACGTGTGCTCATGAATACACTCACATACAAAAATCAAACTCGAAAAGCCTAGAACCTGGAGTTTGACTCATACCATTTACCAGGGAGCCTTGCTGAAGAGCAGGGCAGAGCAAGCACGCGGTGGGAGTGTGCTGGGACTCGGCTGGCTTGACTTCTCTCTCTCCCTCTCTCCCCCCTCCTTCTCCCTCTCCTTCTCCCTCCCTCTCCCTCCCTCCCTCTACAGGCGTTCTCTGGTCCTCCAGTACACGTGGGGATGGATGGGTGAAGTCCCCCCGGGCTGTGGCACTGCCCAGCAGCCAGCATCTCGCTGAGGCCCCCTGGCGGCGCTAGGATGCACCTCTCTGCGGTCTTCAACGCCCTCCTGGTATCCGTGCTGGCTGCGGTCCTGTGGAAGCATGTGCGGTTGCGCGAGCATGCGGCCACGCTAGAGGAGGAGCTGGCCCTCGGACAGCAGTCCCTGGATCCAGTCCCAGGCCTGCGGATCGAGTACCCGAAGGCCCTGCAGATCCTCATGGAGGGTGGCACCCACATGGTGTGCACAGGCCGCACGCACACGGACCGCATCTGCCGCTTCAAGTGGCTCTGCTAYTCCAACGAGGCCGAGGAATTCATCTTTTTCCACGGTAACTCCTCTGTGATGCTGCCCAACCTGGGCTCCCGGCGCTTCCAGCCGGCCCTGCTGGACCTGTCCACTGTGGAGGACCATAACGCCCAGTACTTCAACTTCGTGGAGCTGCCTGCCGCAGCCCTGCGCTTCATGCCAAAGCCAGTGTTCGTGCCTGACGTGGCCCTCATCGCCAACCGCTTCAACCCCGACAACCTCATGCACGTCTTCCATGACGACCTGCTCCCCCTCTTCTACACACTGAGGCAGTTCCCCGGCCTGGCCCAGGAGGCCCGGCTCTTCTTTATGGAGGGATGGGGCGAGGGCGCCCACTTCGACCTCTATAAGCTCCTCAGCCCCAAGCAGCCGCTGCTGCGCGCGCAGCTCAAGACTCTGGGCCGACTGCTCTGCTTTTCCCATGCTTTCGTGGGCCTGTCCAAGGTCACCACCTGGTACCAGTACGGCTTTGTGCAGCCCCAGGGCCCAAAGGCCAACATCCTCGTCTCTGGCAACGAGATCCGGCAGTTCACCCGCTTCATGRCCGAAAGGCTCAACGTGAGCCACRCGGGGGCGCCCCTGGGGGAGGAATACATTCTGGTCTTCAGCCGCACCCAGAACAGACTCATCCTGAACGAGGCAGAGCTGTTGCTGGAGCTGGCACAGGAGTTCCAGATGAAGACGGTGACGGTGTCCCTGGAGGACCACACCTTTGCCGACGTCGTGCGGCTGGTCAGCAACGCCTCCATGTTAGTCAGCATGCACGGGGCCCAGCTGGTCACGGCCCTCTTCCTGCCCCGTGGGGCTACTGTGGTTGAACTGTTCCCTTACGCTGTCAATCCTGACCACTACACCCCTTACAAGACGCTGGCCAYGCTGCCTGGCATGGACCTGCAGTATGTGGCCTGGCGGAACATGATCCGGGAGAACACAGTCACGCACCCCGAGCGACCCTGGGACCAAGGGGGCATCACCCACCTGGACCGGGCTGAGCAGGCCCGCATCCTGCAGAGCCGAGAGGTCCCCCGGCATCTCTGTTGCCGGAACCCAGAGTGGCTATTCCGAATCTACCAGGACACCAGGGTGGACATCCCATCTCTTATGCAATCCATTCGGCGTGTGGTGAAGGGCCGGCCGGGGCCGCGGAGGCAGAGGTGGGCGATCAGCCTGTACCCAGGGAAAGTGCGGGAGGCCCGATGTCAGGCGTCGGTGCAGGGTGCCACCGAGGCCCGCCTGTCTGTGTCCTGGCAGATCCCGTGGAACCTCAAGTACCTGAAGGTGCGGGAGGTGAGGTACGAGGTGTGGCTGCAGGAGCAAGGGGAGAACACGTATGTGCCTTACATGCTGACCCTGCAGAACCACACCTTCACAGAGAACATCAAGCCTTTTACCACCTACCTGGTGTGGGTCCGCTGCATCTTTAACAGGAGCCTGCTGGGACCTTTTGCAGACGTGCTGGTGTGCAGCACGTAGCCTGCAGGCCCGGCCTCGGGAGGGTACCTCTTGCAGCTCAGCTTTCCCAGGTCCACAGTTCCGCTAGCGACTGTGGTGATTAGTTATCTATGTATTGAGTGGGCTYGCACTAAGCCCACTCCCCGATGTGTGCTGTTCGCAGAGTCCTCTAGCTCTGAAGAGATGGCGCCTGCCCCCTGTGCCACCCTGATCACCCCCACCCAGGGGGAATCCCTTAGTGGTGAGAAAGAGGTATAGCCGGGTCCCAGGGATCTATCTGCTCTTGCTAATAACCACGCTGTTTCCTGCTGCGGCCTCGGTGCCGGTCCTGGCTTCTAGAAACAGTGGTCCTGTGGTTGGCGGGCTAGGCAGATAATCTTTGCGAATTTCATCTGTAGCTGAGTGACGGGTGTGTTCGGAGCAGTCATTAAATGATGTGAACATCTCGCCCAAGTCTTTTCAGATGCCTTATTAGCATGCATGAATTACACCTCATAATAGGTTTCATACGATGTTTTGTGCACACTTAGAGTGCTCTTCCATACTGGTCATCTCATTAACCTTTCCTGCCCCACCCCCACCCCCAGCTTTTCCTCTTTCCAACTCTCCCCTCGTTTTCAGGTCGCTTTGTGTCTTTATGAGTCAATGAGTTTCTTAGGGTTGCCGACAAGCACACGGGTAAGGTTTTGTCTACAAGGGTACCTCACCATGGACTACACAACTAAAGAAAATGTCTCCTTCCGGCCGCTTTAAATCCTCAGTGAGGGGCGTGGCCCCGTTAGCCCCTTCCGTTTCCACGATGGGGTATCGAGCTCCTTCCATTTCCGTGATGGGGTATAGATGGGCCAGATCGTGGTTGATCATCACAGCTGCTGTGAGTTCAAGAGTGCAGCAGCCTAGTCAGACCCACACGCCCCGGCTACCCGCCCATTCTTCTTGCCCCTTCCGGATAGTCCTTGAGCCTGGAGAGGGTGATATAGCCGCCCATGGATGAGCACTCAGTAGTCACTCTCAGCACCGTAACCAGTTATGAGTCTCCAGGGACTGCTCGCCACTGCAAAGGGGACGCCCGACAGAGCCGACAGCACCGACAGCAGCACTGATCCGTAGGCATGAAATTATTGAGAAGATAATTTCGTAGGTGTGTCATGCATGAAGCACAGCAGTAGTAGCTTCCCTGTGAGAGCGAGCCCACGCCCTCCCTCCCCAGCCACAGGCTTTGGAATAGGCATCAAATCCGAATTCCTTCCTGTAGAATGGCTCTCAAATCCAACCAGGAGGCAGTCGGTTTCCCCGTAGCAGACCTGCCCTGTAGCATCAGTGGGCCCATCTTGCCTGCCCGTTTGCTATTATCTGCAGTCACAGAGGGGGTTGAAATACCCCCGCCCAGCAGCCTGCATGACCCTGTGCTATGAGGGCTAGYGAGCAGGGAGGGAGTCCACTTCCACCTTCAGTTCTCCGTGTCCTGGGACAGGTGCTTGGTGTCTTCAGCAGAAGGGCTTCATCATCGTACTCTGGTGGACAACAGGCGATTGCCTGTATCTGGGCGTGGCCTAAGGAGCCAACKTAAGCCACAGCTCAKAGAGAGATAGCCTTTGGGTATGTCTTATTGGATAGCAAGACGCAGAGTTGGCAGGCAGTACTTTTAATTTTGATTGTCAAAGGAGATGACACGATAGGTAGGGTGGTGTCAGGACTGTGAAGGGGAAGTGCTGGGTAGAGGTCATGTGATGTGCCAGGCGCACGGGCAGTGTCTCACGCAGGCGGTGAAGAGGAGGGCACCCTTGGGGGAATAGCCGTGAGTCCTACATCTGACCTAGAGAGTGCCTGGCGGTGTGCTCATGGTGAAACCATAGGCGAGCTCTCATTAAAGCCAGGAGTGAGATGTGCATATGGCTGAGCCTTTTTTTAATCTCAACAACAACAACAACAACAACAACAACAACAACAAAGACTCAAAGTCCTAAAACAGTATAAACAAGGAGAAATTAAAACAAAACCGAAAATTTGGTTTTCTACTGAAAGACTACTAAGAGGCGTTTAAATATTTATCCAGAGGGCTTACAGAGACAACCCAGCAGGTCTGGAGAGCCAAACTTCAGTTCTGGCACTCACGAGGCAGCTCACAACCACTGCAGTTCCGGTTCCAGAGGCCTCAGTGACTCCTTCCGAAGGCACTGTGTGTGTGCGGTGCACAAATAGACATGCCGACAAAACACGCACAGACACAAGAGATGTTTAAGTGGATACTTACACCCCCAAGCAGAATACAGTAACCTGGATTAGAACAATGCCCAGCTTTGAAGCAGGGACGTAAGAAGCCCCGTGAGTACAGCCCAGCGCAGCTCACAAAGGGCCTCTGTGTGCTTGGTTTTTATCTGCTAMGAGTACACTTTCAGACGGGAGCAGAGTAGACTCTTGACTGGAATCCRGGGCCGTGAGAYTTAARTGGTGTCCCAAATCTGTCTGTCTGAGACAGACCTCTCTCAAATGTGATCCGTACAAATGAGCCCTGAAGTAGAAGAAGTAAACAAGCGACATTTCAGTGACCCGAAGGAGCAGAGCCCTTCTAAGAAGGCGCGAACCCCAAGAGGCTCGCTCGCAGGCTAAAATGAACAAATTGGACTGCACAGAATTACAGCTTCCTATTTCACAAAAGACAAACAGGTCAAGTCACAAATGTCGGGCTGAGGGCAATCACAGGCAAGTCTTACCAGCCAGGGCTGAGTGCAGGTCAGATTCAAAGCTCTCTGGTGCACAACCAAGGAAGGGACAGACAGAACAGTCGGCCCAAGACACACAATGGCTAGCACGGAAATGGAGATGACGTCTATGGCAATAAAGGGGATTCAGGTTTTAGAACAGGTTCTCCCTGCTGGAGGGACGRCTCAGCGGAGGGCGGCTGTTGCTCGGAAGGGTCTCCATAGAGTTCAGCTGCCAGCACCTGTGTGAGGGGGCATACAACCACCYGTGACTCCAGTTCCAAGGAATCTGATGTCCTCTTCCGGCCTCCACAGTCACCTTCACACATGCGGTATATACTMCCAGACATAAACATAAATAAAAATAAAGTGAGTGCCTGGCCAGATGGCTCAGTGGTTAAGAGCGCTGCCTGCTCTTCCAGAGGCTCCAGGTTCAATCCTTAGCACCCTCRTGCAGCTCACAACTGTCTGTAACTCAAGTCCCTGGGGTTTGACACCTTCCTCCGGCTACCCGCAGACACTAGGTGCACACGTGCTGTACATATAGATAGGCAGGAAAAACACCCATGCACATAAAAATAAAATTTGAAATTAAAACAAAAAGAATCTTCAGAACCAGACTCCTCTGGCTGGTGTACAGTTCAGTCGGTGGAGCCCTTACCTAGGATGCATGACGTCATTCAGACATATACCTACATATCTCCGCACAGAGCACCGCATGCACGTGTGCACTATATGTCCATGAACATTCTTGAACATATTTATTGGTGTGTGGCATTAACTGCCAGAGCTGAGAACGTAGACTGAAAGCCTCCACCGTCCCTGGCAGGTGACCTGTCCCATGGGGATGTAGGCTCCAGCTTTGGCTTTCCCCATTTGTCATCAGGATGACCAACTGTTGTCAAGGAAACGCTGTCCTTTAGAGAGATGCTCACCAGCTGGGGTTCACATCGGGTGACGTTCTCCAGCGAGGCGTGCTCCGCCCAGACAGCCCTGGGCTCACAGGGCCTTGTCCCTGAACAGCGTGAGGTTGCGCTTCTGCATGTGTCTCAGCAGGACCTGTCCTCGCCTCTGCAGTGTCTCGAGGACGTGCTTTAGACCTGCAGCTCCACCCTGGCTCTCCCAGAACACCGGGTCCATCTGCAGCGACCTGAACAGCAGGTTCTGAAGACATCCTGATGCAAGAACCTTCACAGCCGACTCGGGAAACCTGGATCCAAAGCCCCAGATTTCATGCAGGAAAGGAAAGGCGTGAGTTAGCTCAGAGTCCCCACAAAGTGGGAATCCAGAACCTGCCCAGCTGGGGGACGGGGACGCAGCAGTCAGCCAGGACGGTACCAGCCTGTGCCCACCAGTCCTTCTCAGAGAAGTCTTGGCCTGCCGTGCCCTGAAAGCGGACGGTCGTTCTCAGATGGGTCCCATCCCACAGCGAAGCCTGCAGAGCCAACCCGACCACTCTGGGCTCCGCCAGGCACACCCGGGCTTCAAAGGGGCCTGAGAAGGCTGAGCTGCCCACTGGGAGTGAGCAGGGGAGGGCAGGTCCCCACCTAGCTCTTTCGCCCCGATCCAGGATGAGCTAGCCTTCGCACACCGAGGCAGGGCAGCTGGGATTCTGCWGGAGCCGGAGGCCCTCAGGGTATGAGGGACRGGCCTGCCAACCGTAGCCCCGCTCGGCCTTCTCCGGCCCTCTGAAGCCTCAGATCCAGCTTTGGTCTAACAGCCGTCAGCCATCTCAGGAGATGTAGCCAAAGGTCCCACAAGTCTACAGCAGGGCCATCAAGCCTCGTCCCTCAAACCTCCTCCCAACACCCAGATCCTCACCCGTCTATGCCTTCCAGCAGCCGGAAGTTAAGCTTGTCCTCCGGATGCCGAAGGTTGCCCGCATTGTCTATGTACACCAGGCGAGATGGATCACTGCTCCGGACCTCGGAGGAAGAATATGGCTATTTGGTAAGGGCGGAGTGTAACTGGTACCACTCAGTCCTTTTCAAGGGACTCCATGAGCATCCTCAGCTGTCCGTGCACAATTCCCCCACCCCCACCCCACCCCCACCCCGTTACCCACGTGGTCCCATGGCNTGCTGAGTCGGGCTGGGGGTTGGGCCGACTAGCCAGCGAGGAGTGTGGGGGAGCTTCAGGTGGCGTTTTAGGAGAGCGGACCTCTTCCCAAGCGGCAGTGTTACAGCTCTTATGAAAGAAGCTCTCAGATGATGGAGTAGTTCTCACACCTTATTCCTTCAGGATAGGATTCTTATATATAGTTTTGGGATGTGTCAGGGTCTGACAGCAGGTACTTTTCATTGGCTTGATCTGAGAGCTTGGGGATACCTTATCTGCATGTAGGAGAGCTTGGTGCTGCTCCTATGTGACTGATGGTCACAGACCTCTCTAGGGGGCTTATGGGAGGCTGTAGCTATGTGACCCGAGCCAGGGGCCCAAGGGGCATGGCCAAATGCCTGCTGTCCCTTGCAGGTGACAGTCACCTGCTGGGTCACCGGGGTTTTAAGCCTGAGCTCAACCAGGGCCCAGGCTGCCTATCAGGGCTTACCACCCCACATTTGATCTCCTGTACCATCTCCAATTGGCATGGCCCAATGGGTAGAGGACCTCAGGGACAACTGCAGAAGTCAGCTCCTAGGTCACTGGGGACAGAAGCTGGGTCAGTGGARCAGGAAGAAGCCAGTGCATGCCCTTTTAGTTGGTGCATCTCATTCACTAAAGAGCTGTTTGCTGCGGGCTTCTTCCTGATACCACCTCGGCAGCCAATACTAAGGCTGGCTGTTCCTCGACTTCAGCCCTCCACCCCCACCCCCAACCCCTTCCTACTCACTGCATGTCTCTCTTCTGTCTTCTTACATCCCTTGCATTTGAATTCTAACCGAGAAAATCTGATGGTGCCCCGTCTTGCCCTAGACAAGGTATTCCCAGACCAGCCTGTAAAGCTCACCTTTGAATGAGGCGCTACATCTTCTTACTGAGCATCAGGGCTGGTCCACAGAGAGCGTCGATGTGGGCTGTTGAGTAGCCACTGAGGGTGACTCAGAGGAGATAGGCCAGAAGCCACCTTAATGGTACAGTACATTGTCACCCTCCCCTTTATCCCACTGGTTACATCCTCAGAGGTGAAGGATGACAATGTCAACTTTAGGTTCGTAGAAAGAACTAGCTGATATGCCTTGTGAGGGGAACCCAAGATGAGTCCTGGAAACCACCAGCTTCCAGTCGTAGAACGTGGAGTGCTTGCATCTGCTGCAGGGTTGGCTGGGATCAGCCCTGCCCTCAATGTTGGGCTTAGACTGTGGTCTCTGGGTGCTGTTGTGCTGCTGCAGACCAGGATAGCCACAGTCTATTTAGACTCATGCAAAGTACCGTGCATCCACCAGTGAGACTTCTGAGGGGAGGCAGAAGGGCTCGTGCTTTTCCTTCCTAAAGCGGTCTGCAAAGCACACAGCTAGAAACAGAGTGTTTTCTAGCATTTTGTTAAAAGTTGAATTTACAAAAGATGGCAGAAAATTTGACTGTTGGTAGAATTTAGGTTCTGCAGGCAAGCCACCCCTATATCTAGTTCCCCACTCAGCATGACTTTATTTTAAAAAGCAACAAAAAATATCTATTTTTGTTCTATGTGTATGAGTGTTTGCTTGTGCACACATATGTGCACCACATGCATACAGCGCCYGTGGCAGCCRGAAGAGGGTATCAGTCTGATCCCTTAGAATTGGAGTTACAGATGTGAGCCACCATGTGGATGCTGGGAAACAAGAGTCCTCTGCAGGGGAAGCAGGTGTAAGCYACCTCTCTAGCCCCAGCAGGACTCCATCTGTAAATATAGCAGTGTTGAGTAAACCTGTATTTGGTATATTATAATATGGTATTGCTGACAGCATGTCTGATTTCAAAAGCCTGAATGTATGGCCCACTGAAAATTAATGTTCTTGGTGCCTCAGTTTCTCTGTCTGTATAACATACATGATTGTGTGTATGTGTGTGTGTGTGGGGGGGGGAATTAAATGAGCTGAAGAGAAAGTCCTTAGAATAGAGCCTCTATTGAGTGTTACATTTTATTATTATATATCTCACTGACATCTAAGGATTCCATTAGGTAAAATGTAAAAAGCATTTGGAATCGTGACTGCCCCCAGTTCAGTCCTTTAAGCTAAAGAGAGGAAGTTGTTATGTTGCAGTRTGTCTCTATGGCGTGCTGGGGATCCAATCTTCCACCCTGAGCACTGGAGACAAGTTCTCTGCTGCTGGGCTATGCCCCCAGCCCCAGTAGGCTGCATTTGTTGTTTTCGCYATAGACTGGGGGAGGGGGCCTGCACCTYTCCTGGATTCCCCCATAGCCTGCTCACAGCATTTCCCACCTGTGTTGTTGGTTAGATGCTGCTTTCGGTCGTAAAATTTACAGGCGAGACTGGGGGATTCAYTGCTTGAGACTATAAAATGAAATTTTTCCTGGGCTAGAGAGATGGCTCAGCAGTTAAGAGCACTGACTGCTCTTCCAGAGGTCCTGAGTTCAATTCCCAGAAACCACAAGGTGGCTCACAACCATCTGTAATGAGATCAGATGCCCTACTTCTGTTGTGTCTAAAGACAGCAACGGTGTACTCATATACATAAAATAAATCTAAAAAAAATGAAATTTGCCATAGCACAGCAAGATCCAGGGTCTCYGAGCCCGTTAATGGGAGGTCTGTAGCGGGCGGGTTAAGGCTACTGGTGTGAGGACACCTGCCTCTGCTCAGCGTTGGCCCAAATGGTTTCCCAAGAGCAGCTGGGAACTCGAGCTAGTGTTGAAGCTGGGTGTGAAAGTCCCCTTATCTGGAAGCTATTTGCAGCATTGGAGATGAATGATGTCAAACGAGACTTGGGATGGCTCCCTTTCACATTACTCTCTGTAAGATATTTGCCTGGTTTCAAATGTCAATTTCATACCCATGACTGAAAATGAAATTCTACCTACCACCATGAAGAACTGTTGCTTGGAAAGAAGTTTTATYCAAAGGATGACTCATTCCAGTAGAGTCTAACTAGATTCCTTCACGAGGAAAAAATAAAATAAAATCCAGATRTTTGGGAGGGAAGAAAAAAGAAAATAAATATCAACTTTACCACTTCTGACTTTTGGCTTGCCTTACATGAGACTACATTTTCTACCTTAGACTGTTTGGCCTGTGCCTAGGATTTTCTCATGACTGTAGAATAGACACTAAATGATGATGTATTTCAGGAATTGCTACAGTGGCCTGAGAGTTTTCAGTCACTGCTTTGTGTCATCTGTCATCCCTAGACCTTCATAAGTGTCTTTGCAGGTGCTCGGTCATGACAGCTCTGCCACAAAGTTCCCAGTGTGAGCCCTTGTCTGTCATGTTAGCTGGGGGGATGCACAGTTCTTTCTGGAATTTGGCTCATACATTTATATTTTGTGGCAAAGTTTTGTGAAGCACCAGCTCATGTAGAAAGCGAATGTACAGACATTCTGTTGGGCTTCTGAGGAATGGGACACATAGTCTACTCTCGAGGTCTAAAATCTATCGGAGCCTAACTTACAGGAGGGTACGCCTAACGGGATTGGCTTCTTTCATTTGTTATTATTTCATATATCAAAATCCTACATATATTGAGCCCTTTCCTTGGTGAGATGTTTAAATTTATCTTCTTCTTAAAAAAACAAAATCACTTGTAAACTTTCTTTTTAAATTTTACCTAAGRTATTTCGGTAGCGTTGATGGTAGTTTCTCCCAACTCCAGATCCTGTTTGGAAGCCTCCTGCTCCRCCAGCTGCTTTATCCACTTCAGGGATGGCGGACTGGTTACTCGGTAGATGTAACTTCTGCTTATAAATCAKTCTACTTTGTGTAGCATTTACCTTCATCATTAGCTGACCGGGTTCTGCTCAGTTCATTGTGTGCTGCCCTGACCATTGTGTGTTGGATTGGCTCAGTTCATTGTGTGTTGGACTGGCTGTCCTGTCACAACTGTGGTCTTTATCACCATCTTGCTGAACCACAATTGCTGTTCCTGAAGCTGTGTGCATTGGTGGGAGAAAAACTGAAGCCCAGAAGGTTAAAAAGATGCTCCCTCCCCATCCCAACTGCCAGTGTTGTCTAGTATATTTGCATTTAAATTATTTGTATCATTGCTTGATAGGGATATCGGAGGTCTTCTAGCATTGCCTAGACTTTGTTTCAACAATGGGTGGTCCTTGGATGGGAAGTGGCTATAAACATTGTATAGTATAGTATAGTCAATATAATGCAATGTAATATATAATGCAATGTGATCCTTTAAGGGTTCCCTTCATTTCCATGTTTCCATTGAGGTCTTTTCTCATCTTGTTGTTAGAAGGCTCTTACCATCTGACAAGACCTTTACATTACCACCCAAGACAACCAGTTTTGCTTGGATCTTTGCCTCAGTAACTGCTTTTCTAAAGTATTTGTGATTCAATTCAACAGGGCACGTGGCAAACACTCTTCTAGTCATCCTCCTCTCCAAATTAAAAATGGGAAAAGTTTGCTCTGCTCAAAATGTGGTTGTGTGTTCCAAAAGCACAACCTTGAAAATAACCTTAAGTGCTTAAAAAAAATAGCAACAAATGCACACAAAGGCCTGCCCTAAAAGCCACTTTTCTGTTTTGGGTGGCATCATGGGTAATCTTACAAAACAAAACAAACAAAACAAATAAAAAAACCAACAGGATGGGAAGTTACCCTGCCACCTACCCACAGTCCAACCTTCAGGCTATTAGTTAACATTTCCATAGATTCCCAGCTGTCTAGTCCAGAGGATCAAAGGAAAAGACCAAGGAGAAAGACCATGCAAATGGCGGGCACCCTGCTCTGTCAGTCTTTTCCACCAGGCTTGTCAGTGCCCTGGGTCTGTTGGGTCACAAGCTGATAAGTACTGTAYATTAATGATAATAAACATTATTAGTTAAGAAGATAAGGTTAGCTGAGCAAACTCTTCTGTCAGACAAAATGGCGAGAAGGAAAGCTGAGCTACTTTAAAGCCTTTAAACTCCAATTTGCAAATAGAGAGAGAGAATTAATTAAAAACAGTCATTAAGTCATTGAAAGAGTTGGGGAGACAGCCTACTTAGCAATGGTTTCAGCTGGTTCCTGTGCAATTAGTTTCTGTGTGATTTAGGGAGGCATGCCTCATTAAAACTACACTTCAGACAGCCCAYCAACCAGGCCRTGCCCGCCTTTCAAAGACCTGGGATCATTCCTACAGCCCTGAAAACACCAGATCATTCAATACAGGGAACTGATGTCTGCTGGCCCCCTGGACTGTGGGAGGACTTTCCTTTATACCTGCTGATTTCTGTGGTTGCCACCATTTCCTGTCTTGTTGTTAATCCACTGAACATTTATTGATAGCCAATGAAGACCTGGTACTTAATTACTCAAATGAAATATTTTTTCTTCTGACATCAAGGTACAGAGATAAATCTTGCTTTCTACATGATAGGTTTTCTTTTTTGNGATAGAGGAAGACACCTGATGAGAACCGCTGCCTCCACACGCGTGAACTCACCTGAAGGTGCGTGTGTGCATACATGTACACACATGTAAGCACACACGCTTACATGCACGCTCATACACACGCATACCTACATCCATGTGTGCACATGCATGTGCATACATGTTTGCACGCATGCTTGTACATGTACATGCACGCCTGCACTCGCGTGTGCGCACGCACGTTTAAGGCCTCGTGTGTTGGGGAATAAGAGCCCATCTCTTCTGGCCCGCACTCCCAAGCACGCCGTCCCACATTCTCCACGCCACTCTCTATAGCTCTTCCCTGCAGACTGGGCTTGGCCTATGAGCTTTGAGCTTCAGGACCCAGTCATACCCCTCTCTGCCTCTCTCCCTTCCACTCCGTGCCCAGGTATCAAACTCCGCCTCTAGAAGACTTTAAAACTCCCTGAAGTGTCTTGAGGCACAGTGGAAACAGAATGTCACACATGCCCACTTCACCTCAGCCACATCTCAACCGTCCCTATTTCCTTTTATATGTCTGCTTTCCTAGAAGTAGTATTTAAGCCAAGGTTCGCTGCCAAAGGCATGGGGGCTAGGGGGAGGTTGAGGGGGGATTGGGAATCCCTGCATGTAGGCATCAAGAGCACCCTGTGCAGTAGCGAGGTGTACCGGGTTGGTGCTCACGTGACAAGGGGCCATGTGTGCACAGGAGACATACCAGGATGTGGACCAGCCGCAGCTCCCCTGGATTCCGACATTTCTCCCGGAGCCCCTCTTCCACACAGGGGTCTGAGGGCTCAGGCTCAAAGCCACAGCAGTAGCGATCCAGACGGTCGTGGACCTACGGAGAAAGCTGGGATGTACCTGTCTTCTCCAGACCCAGTATCAGGGCCACTTGGCTTGCTGGGCTCCACTCCAGCCTGGGGCCACTCCTGAAGTCTTTAGGGGCTGTCCRTGCCGGTCAGCTCTGTGCTGGCCTCCAGCTGAAAGGGGGGCATCTGTCTAATTCTCTCCCCATTTAAGCCCGACACTGTCGCGTCCTGAAGATGAACGTGGGGTCACAGGACCCCTGTATCTGCCTCTCTGCTCACTACCACAGCTCCTCCCTTAGGAGGCCAAGCTTAGCCCGTGAAGGCTAAGGACCCAACAAGGACCCCACGTGGGGCCCGGCTCARCTGACGGACAGCAGGTTGGTGCTGCAGAGCTACCGGGGTTGAAGTTGATGAAGTTGCCGAGGCCTAGGTTGGGTCCCTGTTTGTGCACAGTGGGGGTTGCATGTGGAAAAGGGGATGGCGGTGCCCGCGGAAGCTGAATCGGGTTGATAGCTCCGGCTGGCTGAGCAGCAGCTGACGACAGGCGTGGACGGTGCGGACACCACAGTCACAGGGAGCTGGGCCTCTGGGACCCTCTCCATCAGCCTTAACTAACAAGACTAAGACCAAAGCAAGCGATCCCCGATGAGCATGAGGAGCAAAGCTAAGCGATCCCTGATCAGTGACTCACCCTTACCGCTCTTCCAGGAGGCAGGGCCGTATCCCAGAGAGGGTGTAGGCTATTTGGACTAGCACACTGATCAGATGTACCCAGAATTCCTGCCCGGGAGCCCCCTTCCCACTGAATCACGCCTGCCAGCCTTACCAGCAGGCTTCTTAGACTGTCAGTCACAGAGTGCAGGTGGACCCAGGGCGCCCTGACCATACACTCTCCCTCCTGCCCTGATTCCCCAGGTCCTGCACTTTCCCCCTTTCTCTGAAGTTCTTGCCCTCCCTTCCCGGTCAGGCAGAGCCTTGTTCTTTGGAGTCGGACCCTCGGTGCTGTGCCCTACGCTTTCTCCCTTCCAGGGCCAAGCTAGGTGCTCGGGCTTAATAGGCATATTGGATGTCCAGCCCAGGAACCTGGGTTCACCTGTAAAGTTCATCCCATCCCCAAGTTCAGGGGAGCCTTCTGCCCCCTGAACAGGCCTCCTCGCCCACCCGTCTGGCAGACCAGAAGGAACACAGAATCACTGCCCCTTTCATGCCCAAGCCATGGGGAAAGCTGGTAGGCAGCATTCTGCCGTGGCCTCTGCTTAGGTTCCTGCTTTGAATTCCTGCCCTGCCTTCCCTTCATGATGGACTGTAAGCTGTAAGATCAAATAAACCCTTTCCTTCCCCAGCTGCTTTGGGTCATGGTGTTTATCACAGCAATGGAAAGCAAATTAAGACGAGCTAGCAGAAACCCTGCCTGCTGCATTGCTGCGACAGCTTTATCAGACCTGAAGGTGGTGCCGGCTCTGGCCCGTGCTTCGCCCTCCCCCGACACAGTCAGAGCCAGCAGAGGCCTCTGCTCCTGCCAAGCTCTCCCTGACCACGTCTTGGGCTGCTCCGTCCAGATTTCCCGTTAAGCAGCATTTATTTGCCAGCCAGCATAACTGGGCAACACTGGCCTCCTAAAATGTTCGCCCACCTAGGTGCCTGGCAGAAAGAGCGTGCCGCCGAGGTGCCAGGCTGATTATTCCACCACGCTGTCTGCTTTGTTTTCCCATCAGCCCTGGTGGCAGCTCACACTCCTTCAGGACTTTGCCCTTCCTCCACTCTGAACAACTGAGAAGTCGCCCNTTTTTTTTGTTTGTTTTTGTTTTTTGTTTGTTTGTTTGTTTTTTCCTTGATATTGCTTTCTCTGCTTCGGTCCCTAAGTGGCTCTAACACAGAGCCCGGAGCAGGAGCTTCTGCCTTGAGTGTGAACCCAGCATCCCAAATCRTTTCTTGCCTAGGATGTGGCACATCCACTTGGCCCCCAACCATTCTTCCTTCACTAATTTTCTCTTCTTCTCGTGATAGTTCTCATTTATATGCATTGCGTGYTGTTTCCCATCTTTGAGAAGTCTCCGTCCTGTAAGCAACAGTCCTGCACAGCCCTTTCCTGACTAAGGAATTGCCCAGGCCCATGGTCCCACTTCCTCCATTAGACCTCACTTCTCCGAGTCTCACCCTCCTTTACTCCACCAAGTTCTTTCTTCAGGGTTCTCCGTGAGCTCTTTGTTCCTAGAATTAGGGAGAAGTATAACTCACTGGCTATGGTGGTTTGACTGAGGATATATTAGAATAGTAGTTTCCCAGCTGAAAGCACTGTTTGGGAAGGATTAGGAGTTAGAGTCTTGTTGGAGGAGCAGTGACACTAGGCTGCGAGGTTTCAAGAGACTTGAGCCATTCCAGTGTCCCACCCTTTGCCATGTKGCTGTAGATCAAGATGTGAGCCTTCAGCTGTCATGGATTCTTAGAAACCATAAGCCTCAAATTAACTCTTTATTCTAGAAGGTGTCTTGGCTATGGTGTCTTATCACAGCAATGGCAAAGTAACTAGGGCAATGGTTAGGACCCAGCTTGAGAGTTTAGCAAGCCTAAATTGTACTTATTCCACATAGCTACAGGGTACCTCTGAGGTTCATTCTCATCTACAAAATGAAGGCTCTGATTCCAGGCTCAGGATCTGGGAGAGGTTGTCCATGGATTAGTTCATTTCTCTAAATGAGGAGGAGTTACTCTGAGAGGGTTTTGTTAAGATTGCCTTCTCAGATCCCAGCAACTGTATCATCTAAAACACAGCCCAGATTGACTACCAGTGTTGCAAGCTCAGAGCATTTTAACAGCTCTTCAGGCATGAAACACACAGGAACATCCTGCTTGAAACTCTTGCTGTCCTGTTATTTTTAGYTCTGCCTTCTCTAACATGTTTTCTTCTGGAAGTCATGGGAGAATAGGCTGCACTCAGAACACAGTCCAACTCCAATCTAGCCTGGCCACTCAGTCAGCCTCRCTCCTGCCAGCCACCTCTAAACTCCTCTAACAACCAAGCCCAGGCAGTCACAGTTTGGATGGTAAAAGCACCCTCCCCAGCTCATGCTGAATAACTGTTCTCAGCCATGGGCACTAAAAGTATGCAAACTTTAGGATCTGAGACCTTGCTAGAGGAAGCAGGTCATTGACGGCAGKTCGTTGGTGGTCTTGTCCTCTGGCTGCTTTCTTTGTCTCTCTTTCTCTACATCCAGTTCACCATGAGGGGAAACTCTACCACCAGTCATTCCTGTCATCCCGATGTTCTCCCCATGAATATGGAGTTCATGCTCCACAGTGARAACATCCCGTCCCCCATAAGTTGTATTTTGGTGTCAGTGRCTMAATGRAGTGACTAGTCTGTTCCACATATGGGCCTCTGTATGAGAGGCTCCCGCTGTAGAGATGGGTACTCTCTCTCAGCTAGCCTTCTCTCCCTCACACTGCCTCAGAGCCCTTCATCTTCTGTAGATTCTTCTGCATCACATTCCATCTCAGACCTAAATCCTCACTCTCATATCTAACAATGCATACATGTACGTGCATATATGAACCTGCAGTTGATCTCGGGGCTTACTATATGTGTTACATTGATATTTCCATGGTTTTATGTTYTATGAGATCAGCATGTTACTCTTCTTACTGGCTGTGCACTCCTGTGGCTTGGCATAGTCAAATATTCAAATTGTTTTCCAAGTGGCTAGTAATGAATAAAGGCATAAGTGGTGAAGAGAGAACATGATGTTNCGCTGTCTGCTTTGTTTTCCCATCAGCCCTGGTGGCAGCTCACACTCCTTCAGGACTTTGCCCTTCCTCCACTCTGAACAACTGAGAAGTCGCCCRGGGAAATGATGATTCCATGCGGCTCCAGCGCACGGAGCCAGCCCGGCTGTGCTGCAGACTGTAATTCAATCCGGAGCTTTCGGTTAGTGAAGGCCTTGCAAAGCTCAGGCCGTGGAGGTGCCACGCTGGGCGCTTTACCCAGCACAGCGCACTGGGTCCCTCGAGGCTTCCCAGGTATGAAGAGGACAGTGAGCCACGGAGGGAGACTGGCTTCTGTGCTAAAGGCCACGTTGCTACAGATGGCCCTGACCACGAGGACAGGATGTGTGGCAGGCATATATTCTTTGGCATTCAGGGCTGTAAATTCTTGGGCAGAAAAATAAATGACTGAAATAAAACAAGTAAGTAATTTAAACAGTCTGACCCCAGGACCCAGAATACATTCGACACAAGTCGAAACTTAGTGAGGTCTTCTGAACACAAGAATGAATGAAGTATAAAGAATGACCTCAGTGTTCCCAAGGAGGCCTGAAGTCACAGGGTCCCCTGGAGGCCTGAGGACCATAGTGTCCCCAAGAAGGCCTGAAGACTACAAGGTCCCCCTAGAGGCCTGAGGACCACAGCATTCCCCAAGGAGGCCTGAGGTCACAGTGTCCCCCAAAAGGCCTGAGGACCACAATGTCCCCAAGGAGTCCTGAGAACCGCAGGGTCCCTAAGAACACCTAAGGACCACAGGGTCCCTAAGGAGGACTGAGGTCACAGGGTCCCCAAGAAGGCCTGAGGTCACAGGGTCCCCAAGAAGGCCTGAGGTCATGGGATCCCCAAGAAGGCCTGAGGTCACAGGGTCCCCAAGGCCTGAGGTCACGGGGTCCCCAAGAAGGCCTGAGGTCACGGGGTCCCTAAGAAGGCCTGAGGTCACGGGGTCCCCAAGAAGGCCTGTAGTCACTGGCCCATCACACCCACCAGCTGGCTCCGGGGGTGGGGGGGGGGAGGCCCAGCTCTATCACGTCCCAAGCAGAATATCTGGGTGGGACAAGACACTGCAGTTGGCCAAGGAAGGCCACGGGCCCATCTGACAGCACAGGGTGTGGGTGGCCCTATTCYTCTGACTAGACTCAGCTGGCTTCTGGGCCAAGCCAGACGGATTCCAGAAGAGATGTCTGGTATTATTGTGGCCCACACCCTTCAGCTGGGACCCTCCTTGATTTCCTTTCTACTTGGCAGCCTAAGGGTCCCAGTGTTTGCTGGGGGGTGGGATTCATTCTTTCCTTCATAGGAATACTACCTTTCCGGAGAATAAACTCCTCATGGATCAGGAACACACACACACACACACACACACACGCACACGCACACGTATATGCACACACACGTATATGCACACACACATGCACACACACGCACATACACACATGTACACACATACATACACATATACATACACACATGCACACCTACACAGGCACATACACACATGCACACATGCATACACACATATGCACACACACATGCACACATACACANCCACTTTAGCACGTGCCTCAGGAGGAAGTCATCCTAGTTTTCTTGTACAGTATGGAAAAACATAAACAATATAATTCAGAGTTTGCAGAGTGAGTGATACGGAAGCCAGTGTTGCTATCCTCAGTCCTGCCCGCTCTCTAAGAGGTCCACCACCAGTCTGTCGAAATGTCGGCTCCRCCTAGGCATTTCCAGTCATTCATGCRGAGACTCAGGACATCCAGGAGTTCTTAGTGGGCCCAAGGGAGGAGACTCCGCTGCTCAGCCCTGGCCTTTGGCATCAAATTCTGGCTATGCAACTTGCTGAGTGYGTGAACTTCTTTAAGTCTTTTTATTTAAAAACTAGGAATTGTCACTATTAAAGATGCTTCTACACAGTGAGTTGGGCAACTCATGTAAGGGGCTTAGCTTGTTGCTTGTGAACAGTGAGCGGTCAACACTAATTCGTCATCGCAAGGCCTTTCAAACACATTCAGTCACCCTTTAGCCACCTTTGTAATAATAGGAACGTGTACTGTGTCAACAGGTGCATTCTGAGAAAACCAGAATTAGGACTTCTCACACAGAGCTCTCTTGACTTATTTTCAGCATCGCCCATGCCCACATTTAGTCACTTCCTACTCTAACCTAGYATTATTTCCTTCTGTCTTCCCAAGGAACTTTCTTTTGAGTAACTGCTACAAGGTTGATTCACTTATGCATTCATTTAGGCAACACATGTTGCTGGAATTCTTAGCACTTATCAGCTTGTTTTCCAGACACCGTTTTGCTTCACTGAATCAAAGAAATTCTTATGCCCTCAAGGACTTCCTTCCCAGTCAGGAGAGACGATCAACCAAAAATAAACATATAGCACCACACGGWTGGTTCAGGGGCTCATCATGTGGTTCCCTCGGGCTCACGGTTGAACACTGATGGAAAACTTGAAGACAGAGAAGGGTGTCACCCTGTTTATGCATCTGCCTTTCACCTCTCCTGTTTTGATGACTTCACTGGTTCATTTGTCTGCCATATATGACTGCCGGGCCCTGCTAATTTAGGTTGAAATCCACCGTTGTCTGTATAGCCTTCTGAACTTAGAATAAAATGTGGGACTCCCTTTACCAGCAGGGCTTCTCTTTCTCTGGCCTTGTCTGGGGAGCTCAAACCCCCACACTCTACCTGCAGAATGTCATGTAGCCTTGGTGAAATTACAGGTCCGGCTTCCTCCCACCCACGATAAGAACTCATTCAGCAAGTGCTCCCAGAATGTGTCCCTATGCTAATGAGGCGTGGGGACCTTAGCCTTCAGCCAAAGACCTTTAYCTACCCTGGATATTCCTACCTCTCCCCTAAAACTACATAATCCTGATTCACCCCAAATAAAGTTGATCTATCTCCTTGAAGCTTGTCCCAGAGTATTATCATTTCCGTTTGTACTCATGGGCTGTCTGAAACGCCGCTC
>BDUI01003219.1:53739-65287 GCA_002335545.1 Apodemus speciosus | reverse complement strand
GGTGGTGGTGGTGGTGGTGGTGGTGGTGGTGGTGAGAGTAACTTGCTTTTGCTGAATGTTCGAAGTTCAGCTCTAACATCATCCTGGCGGGATGCATTGACTGCATCTGCCTCTATCTTCACAATGTTGGGTGCTGCACAGGAATGCAGGGGATTGTAAAGGAAACGCTAGCCTGCTTATCTGTGTGGCCCCGGAGTGAAGGTCTCCCATATGAGTTAAAGAAATGACACTTTAAACAGCCTTTTCCTCTTGTCTCTGAGTCCCACTGATTTCTCAATAAGATGGGTTTTGTTGTTGTTGTTGTTGTTGTTTGGGGTTTTTGTTTGTTTGTTTGTTTTTTAAAAAAGGTTGAATCTGTGGCGTTTAGCCTAACCCTGGACTGTTGAATCCCCAGATTGGGATAGATGTCCAGAACTCTTATAGAAGTGGGTGGTGTGTTTACCAATTTATTGACTAAACCTGGATAGTGTAGTAGCAAAAATAATGTGTAACACTTAGTTGGACATTTTTCTGCTTTCATCTTTTTGGAGCGATCAATGCCTTTGACTTTTGGAATCTTCCCTCTCCCTCCCCGCCCCCACTCCTCTAAGAGGCAAATTTTAGGCAGTTAGTTGTGGGAGTGTATCTAAGCACTGTACTAACCCCACCCCACCCCCATCACTTTAATGAGAAGAATCTTGGAAGAATCTTACCATGGAGAGAAAAACTTCCGGAATGACAGCAGTTTATGGTTTCGATACTATTCTAAGCAACATTGTTGCCTGCTTTTTAACTTGGGTTTTATGCTCTGAAATGCTTTACGTTGACAAGTTGAGACCAGCTCAGAGTGTCTCTCTTCCCTTTTCTTTTTTATTCTATTAAGTATTTTATCTGAGATCCCTTGGGGGAATTGTAGAACTAACTGTATTGTGCAGGGGGAAGTGGATAGTAAAAACATGTATTGAACCTTGTCCAAGGACAGTTTCTGTTTGGATTGTTGGAGAATCGCTCCTGAATATGCACATGATCCCTCCTCGGGTCACTGAGGACTGATAGCTATTGTCAGTCAGCCACTATCTGAGCAGGCATCCCTGCCTTTTGTCCCCTGCAGTCTCCTTCCTTGCACCTTGGTTGTTTTCCCTTTACATTTAATAGTTTCAACAGTTGAATGCAGAGCTCATGAAAGGTTTGAGGTCATAGATGTACTCTGCTTTCAGACTGTGGGCACCTCGTATTATTTATGTGTAGTATGGTTCTTGCAGAGATAAATTTAGGACTGCAATCACTTGTAAAGGGAAGGCCCTCACACATCATAAATTATCGAGGAGCAGAAATGTATATGGCAGTAAATACTTTGGAATAAAGAAAAAAGGATGATAGTGTAGAAATAGGATCAGAGAACCTTTACATAAGAGGATTAGAAACTAAAGGGCATTTCTGTGAGAGGAGACTTATGGAATTGGAGATAATATGACAGGAAAATATAAACTGAATTTTCTTATTTTCTACAGTTAATAAAGAAAACATACGCTGAAATGGTATATTAAATGAGGAAACAAAATCAGCCTAACTAACCACAACACCTTCCTTGTGTTCAGCAGGAAATAGCTAACACATTCATTTTCTGTTTTCTATTCTAAAGAAAGCCCTGTGGGCCACAGGGTCATTGGGAACATTCTCTCCTTGGAGCAGATTTGCCCATTGCAAAATAGGGAAGCTGGCACTTGGAAACTGTCATTGTGGCCGTTATATTGAGCAACTGGGGTTGAATCGTTACTTTGTTCTGCCAGTTTCAGGTCTGAGCTGTCTGGGCTTGAGAGGTGTGGCTCCTGGGGAGGTCTTCTGCAAGCAGAAGGAGACTTAGAGATAATGTACCACATGGAGGGATACACTGTACCTAAAGCACAAGCCTAAGTCATTCCAAACCAAGGGTCATACTGGACCCCTCCCAAAAGATCCTTATAAAGGTTTGTTGCAGCTGTGAAGTGTGGCAGAGGGATCTCTCTGGAAGAGCACTGCCGGACCAAAGGGGCATACTTTATAGATCTAATGTATATAGCATTTAATCAAAATGACTACCTCTAGTGGTAAAGAGTAAAATCTTTGTATTGCTAAGTAATTTGCATACATGGAGATGTTTTCTGAGCTTTCTGTGGGAAGGAGAAGTAGAGATACAAAGGCCTTAGAAGGACCGTGTGACTCTGTTTCAGGCTGCAGGTGTGTTCCTTACACAGGGTTCGCTCGTAAGATGTGCTCACACATATTTGGTGTCACCGCACCTCATCTTGCTGCTTTCTCAGATACATGTTTTTAAGCCATTTCCTAATTGAAAAGGTTCGGGAGATAGTGGGAAAGAAGATCATGTCTTCTTTGGGGACTTGCTGACTTGTGGTTCTCCAGTGTGTGATGTGCTGCTGTGGACTTTGAAATCAATCTGCCACCCACATTGCCATCTTAGAGGAAGGTGGTTCACAGAACTTAGTATAGCAAAAGTGGCCAAATATTTTTAAAACGCTGTTTATTTGCAGAATCTTTTCTTTTCAGCCAGCTGGGAAGCCAGCTGTGCTGCAGCTTGAAGATGGGAGAGTGAAACCAGATTAGAAACCGGCCTGTCCCAGGGGCTTGGTTCTAGGTTCAGGGGCTCAGTTGCCACCCTATGCCATTATTTCTTGGGTGGCTGTTTTCCTCTGCAGAATGGAATTTGTGGGACAGAAATAACATCTTATCTCTGAGATCCCCTTTGTCCTCATCCTTGCCCCTGGCAGTGTTTGGTATTGTGTCTAGATGAGACAGTCTTTTGAATGGATGAAGTCAAGTGAAGTTTAAAAAAAAAAAGAGAGCTTCCGAATTCATGTTGAAACACACTCAACTTCCTGATCACAAACCTGAGCACAAACCCCGGGGTGGGGGTGGGGTGGGGGTGGAGACTGAGTCCTGCAATAGCCTTTACTTATCACTATGAGAACCCATTTTTCTTTTCTTCCCCCCTCCCCTCCAAAGGAACCCTTATTAATTAGAGTACCTGGTCACTGATAGGTTTTATCAGTGTGGTGTGGTGACTGGCTGCTAATGGGATCTGAGAGGTAGGAAGGTCTTGCTGGAGAGGATGCTTTCTGGGGTGAAGGTGGGAGGAAGTAGGTTACCCCTCCCCAATTTAAGATGCAAAGAAAGGAACTATTAATTTGTTTTGCAAATGTTTTGGGATCCCAGGGATCTGAGTGACAAACTTCCTCTTAGCTCCTAATCAAGGCATTTGTGCTTCTTACCATCCTTTATTATCCAGAGCTTTTAAATGTTATTCTCTGACAACAGCTTATTTTTAAAATGAAACTACACTTATGTTTTTATATAAGAAACACATTGCTAATGCTCAAAACTCAGCAAGTCCATCAGAATATAGATTGCATGGTTTCCTCTTGTCTGCCTTCAGCTACCTGCTCTAAAACAATTGCAAAATTGTTTAGTTTTAAAATATGTCTTTTTCTAAAAGGCATTTCACCCAAACTAGTGTTTTAATTTTTTATTCTTATTTTATTTTGTTTTATTTTATTCTGTTTGTGAATGGAGTGTATCAACTTTGCCATCAAGACAATCTTATGGTAAAATTTTCACTTAACTACTTGGGTTCTGTTACTTCTGAGTCCTTTTCTGTATCAAGTTATCTAGTCAAAGCCTTTCTTTTCCACTTCACCCACATTTTACCTCACAAATTCAATCCTAGGATTAGAATCTAAAATCTCAACTTAGTTTTTAGATGCTGAGCCATTGAAACATATTCCATGGCCACACGTGGTGGTACGTGCCTTCAATCCCAGCAGTGAGTTCTAGTGAGTCAGGACCTACCTGATGAAAGCATGCAGCAGTGAGTATGTAGATATGTGTATGTGTGCGCACACATATACATTTATACACACACACAGAGGTAAGTGATTAGAGTGTTTGAGAGAACCAGGGAAGTGCTTTTGGGTAAGTAGAGAAAATAAATATGAAATATAATAAACAGTGGGACTCTTCACCCCCTCAGTTGGTTTAGTGGCATTCAGTGCTTTAAATACTGACTTGGGAAAGGGAATGTGATATCAATATCAGTCTGCACATCTTTTTTTTTTTTTTTTTTGAGTCATGGACTTACTATGCAGCCCTGGTTACAAGCCCAGAACCCTGTTGAGTTTTTTTTTTTTAATTTATTTATTTATTATATGTAAGTACACTGTAGCTGTCTTCAGACACTCTAGAAGAGGGAGTCAGATCTCATTACAGATGATTGTGAGCCACCATGTGGTTGCTGGGATTTGAACTCAGGCCCTCTGGAAGAGCAGTCAGTGCTCTTAACTGCTGAGCCATCGCCCCAGCCCCCCCCCCCCCCCCCCGTAGAGTTTTAAACAACATATTCTTGGGTTTTTCTTTTCAAAAGTTGAAATGGTGTTAGTATAAATTTTACTAAAAATGTGCTCCCACCCAGTTTTGAATTTGGATATGAAATGGAGATTACTTTCTACCATTTCTAGTGGATTAAGCCTCTCAGTCCATTGACTATTTAGAATTTGCACACAGATATAACTCTAGTTTATGAGTTTAGGGACGAAGTCGGCCTCTCCAGAGCAATGTGGCTGAGTTGACCATGAAAGAGCAAACCCACGACGAAGGTGAAACTGTTTCTTTTTCATCTTTACAATTAGTTTTTGTGACAAAGCAACTGGAACGCTTAAAATTTAAAACTCAACATCACATTTTTTTCCTTTTCAGTGAGAGAAAAAAAATAGATTACAAAAGAGAATGCCAATTTCAAATAAAATCCTTACACAATCTGCTGATTTTTTTCCCTTGAGTGGCAGGGTCCAAGTCATTACTGGGAGAGAATTTTGTTTTGAAAGTGTCATCACAAACTGCAGAGATGTCTGTTAAACATCATAATTAAGCATGCTAAAGGAGAAGCCACGTTGTCAAAATGCCCAGTTAATCCACCCAAACATCTCAAACCCACTCTTTGCTGAAATGTTTAGCCTTTTTATGAAATTAAAGTCCACAGGCCTAACCAGCACGATGGCCCAGAGAGCAAGGATGTTCACTATCAAGGCTGACCGCCCGGGTTAGAGCTCTAGAATCTACACTGTGGAAGAAGAGAACTGACGTCTACACATTGTCCCCATACACACAGTAGCAGGCGCACACACATACACCAATGAATAAACAAATAAATGTAAAAGACAGCAATGCACGCAGATTGATCGAGCTGACCTAGAGCGCCATGCCAGGCTGTAAGAAGCTGGGCAGATATGGAGGACAAGCGGATGGAGGGCATTCAGATGACATGAGGAAGACACACTAGAACCCAGGCAAAGATCTGGAAAGCCTTTTGCCAAGCTGGGGTCAAAAGACGAATTATACTGATTGAAATCAGTTGCTGCCTATCAGCTGTGATGCTTCTGGTAATTATGAAATCGAGTTGAATCCAGGACTCTTTCCCCAGCTAGTCGCTTCAAGGAGAGTGTGGCATAGGAGCTCAAACCACAGTCACAATCCCTCCCACTTTGTATATGCAGCGAGAGCCAAACACCTCTCCGGGGACCTTTTCTGGGACAGAGGCAGAGCACCTCCAAAGCCAATACTTCTGTGAGCCTCTGCTCAGCACGCGGCTGTGCTGCTAGCCTCCCGGGGTGGGTAAAAGGGCTTGATGTTGAGGTTTGGTTTGTTGCTCTGTATTGTAATGCTAAGTTCAGGGCTAGGGGCAAGGTTTGGTTGCCCCAGAGACAAGAGAGTCATCTTTACGTGAACCACAAGTGATGCTATGTGACTTTGCACCCAAGTTATTTCTGATTGGTGAATAAGGATGCCTACAGCCTTATAGCTGGTCTGAATTGAGACAGGCAGAGCTAGGGGTTCCCAGGCTTGAGGTCTGAGGAGACCACGAGAGGAGAGAGAAGAGGGTGAAGAGAGGAGAGAGATGTCATAGGTTAGGAGTCAAGAAAGCATGGCCCTGAGGGCTGGCCAAATGGAGTTAAGAGCAGCCCAGATGAAACATAGTAAGTAATAAGTCATGGTTATTGATAGGAAATAAATTTTAATGGCACAGAGGGTAGGTGTCTGCCCAGCACTGGTGCTAATAAAGGCTTATTATAAATATGAAGGTCATATGAGTCTTTTATCCAGGAATGAAATGGTAAAAGGTGGGTTAGAAACCCTGGGTTGGGATTAGATATTTTCAACCACAGGTTGACATTTCAGATGTTTCCAGAAAGGCAGAGAGGCACTGGTGTCCTCATGGTTTCTGTGACTAAGACTCCTGCCAAGATATGACAGTCAGGTTACTCTCTATGCTTTTTCTGGATGCAGAATCCTTTATGTCTTTTTAAAAAAAAATCATTCATGGATTCCCTACCCTGTTCTAAGGACATTGGCTCCCCACCCCTTTTCTCTTTGTCTGCTTTATGAAGTTTGAGAATGGACTGTCCTTATCCATTAGGCTGAGATGTTTTACTTGGCCTTGATCTTGGTATTGGCCCATCTAACAAAAACCAAAATGAACTAACTCAGAATTGTATGAAAGGAAGGTCAGTCACCACACAGCTGAATACTAACCCAGACTGTTCAAAACTCAGGATAGCAGTAATTCTGTTTTGACCGCCATGTGATCTGTATCCCAAAAGTTTGGTTATTTAAAGGGATTTTAAAATTGTTTATCCTTTAGATGTTTATTCCAACAAATTGGCTATCGATCCCATTAGCAGTGAATTTACAGTTCTGAACTACACAGATGTAACAGCAGTGCAACTTAGACTCTATGAAATGTTCTAAGTTATGACAACACAGTGCTTGAGGGAGGTGCAGAGGCGTCATGGAACGGCAGTCATATCTGTTGGAGAGTTTTGAGATGTGATTCCAAGTGAGAGATGGATGGGGTGAGAATAGTTTGAGGATAAAGTGAGATGACTCCATTAATTAAAATCAATTCACCGGGCATGGTAGCACACGCCTTTAATCCCAGCACTTGGGAGGCAGAGGCAAGTGGATCTCTGAGTTCCAGGACTACACAGAGAAATCCTGCCTCAAAAACAAAAACAATGCCAGGCGGTGGTGGCGCGCGCCTTTAATCCCAGCACTTAGGAGGCAGAGGCAGGTGGATTTCTGAGTTCGAGGCCAGCCAGGACTACACAGAGAAACCCTGTCTCAAAAAACCAAACCAAACCAAACCAAACCAAACCAAACCAAACCAAACCAAAACAACAACAAAAAACAAAAAACAAAAAACAAAAAAAACAAAAAAAAAAACAAATTGGTTCCATGCAGAGAGCAGCATTCACAGTACTAGAAGGCCATGTCTGTGGTTGACAGACAGACAAGGAAGAAAATGAGAAATAGGAAACAGGCCAGGAGCTCAGAGCTCAGGTGATAGTGCCTTTCGTCTGAACGCTAGGCTGATGAGTTTGCTCTTAACCTGTGTAAGAAGCATTTGAAGTCTTAGTATTAAAAAAAAAAAAAAAAAAAAAAAAAGCTGGGTTGGAGGGACGGCTCAGCTGTTAGGAGCACTGGCTGCTCTTCCACAGGATACAGGTTCGATTCCCAGGACCTACATTGGTGTCTCGCAACCTGCTTTAACTCCAATTCCAGAGGTTGTGACTCCCTCTTCTGGCCTACATGGGCACTAGGCACGTACAAGTGATACACAGACAAACATGTAGGCAAAACATCCATACACGCAAAAAAATTAATAAGACAAAACCAAAAACAATATAAACCGGTCATGATGCCTTTAATCGAGCACATTGAAGACTAAGGCAAGCAGATCCCTGTGAGTTAAAGCCCAGCCTGGTCTACAGTGAACTCCAGGATACACAGGGATATGTAGAGAGACTCTGTCTAAAACAAAGAAACAAAACAAATCTTGGTGGTCGAGAGAGATGGCTCAGCAGTTATAAGCACTGACTGCTCTTCCGGAGGTCCTGAGTTCAAATCCCAGCAAACACGTGGTGGCTCACAACTATCTCGTAATGACATCTGATGCTTACATATAATAATAAATAAATAAATCTTTAAAAAAAATCTTGCTAATATTTGGTTATCCATGAACGTGGATGTAGTTCGCCAATTTTAAGGTGTTTCGTGGTTTGTGATGGTATTGTAAATGGTATTATTAACTTGATTTCATTTTCCAGTTTCTCATTGCTAGTAGTTATCTCTCAGTATCCAAGGGATACCAGCTCTATGACCCTCCATTAATATCCAGATCTGTAGGTGCTCAAATCCCTTATGGATACTACAGTGTTTGTATGTAACCTAGACACCCTCCTAGAGTTGCCTCTAGATTATGCACAATACCTCATATGAGGTCAAAGCTCTATTGTTATTGACATGCTTTTCTTAGGAGACAGTGACAAGATGAAAGCCCACATGCATTCCGCACAGAAGTACCTACCATAGGCACAGCTACACAGTACAGTCTGTTGATGCATAAACCACACTACGGAAGGCTGACAATATTAAAAGCAGTTCTTTTTGGGTGTGGTGATGGTGATTAAAGGCTACATCTTCGTGATGCTATACAAGCTGAGCTGTAACCCCCCACCCTCCCATTTTTAATGTTGATTTTATATCCTGTGACCCTAATAAATTCCTTTTTTTTTTTTTTTTTTTTTTTTGGTGCCGGTAACGCTTTTCCTTTTTGGATTTGTTGGGACTTTCTATGCACATGATTATGTTGTCAGCAAAAAAAGTTCAATTTTCCCTTTCTGTTTGCCATTTCTTTCTTTTTCTTCCCTTATTGCACCGGCTGGGGCTGCCAAGTACAATGTTGAATAGGAGTGCTGAGAGCAGCCAGCCTTGTTCTATTCATGGAGGAAAACATCCAGACTTTCATTATTAATTATGATGTTAGATGAGGTTTCTGAAAATATGCTCTTGCTGTAAAACACCAAAAAATCCTACTAAATACAAGTGTAACGACCAAGGGCTTCAGTCTTCTGGTCAGGTGGACTTGGCCTTGGAAATCATCTTTTGTGTTTTCCGGATGGGAGTTACTGGGTAAATTACTTTCTGTGTCTTAGTTTCCCATAAAATGGGAATGTAGGTCATTTAATAGGATTGCTATGAATATAGCTATGAATATCGCAATATAAAAGGAGCATATCACTCCCCTTCTCTTCTTCACTGGGTCTCACTATGTGGCCCTGGCTAGTTAAGACCTCCCTGTGTAGACCAAGTTGGCTTTGAACTCGGAGATCAGTCTCCCTCTGACATCCAAGTGCTGGGGCTAAAGGCATCTGCTACCAAGTCTGACCAAATGTTTCTTCTTATTAACCTAGACCAATGTAAGCAGGAAGAGTGGATAAACAAAAATGTCAAGTAGAAGTGTACTGAGTACAGAAAAGCATACGCAGAGCTATCCTTTTCACCCAAATGTTTCTACTAAGTTGAATCTGAGAGTTATTGGGCTGGGTTTGTGTGTGTGTGTTTGTGGGGGTGGGGAGGGGTAGTGAGAGGAAGATGGGTTGTGTAAGAGCAGTCTTATCTTAGGATAGCCCAATGGGGGTCCCTGGGCCTGGATGCTGACCTTGGTGGGGGGGATGGGGGATGGGGGCGGACAAATATGCTTCAGATCTTGATGGGCTAGTGAGTATGTTGTGGTCACTTTGGGGGGACATCTGTGGTAAATACTGTTTTCTCATTTTCACAAACACGAAGTCTAAGGTCCAGACTTGTCAGTGTTTCTTCAAACATCGCATTTCGCTCACGGGGTGAATGAACTGTTGTAGTCCTGCTGGGTCCCTGCTCTGACTTCGACAGATTGTAGCTTACATTTTACAGCTGTCGGGGGAGCTGCTGCACGATCCTGGGATTGGGCTGAAAGCTTCTGTATCTTCAAAGCAGGCTCTTCGACTCACCGATTTGATTCGCGGTTTCCGGATCTAGCGGTGGGCTCCTTTATGCCCAAGTTGGGACAAATCTGACAGCGGCCCATAGTCAGAGAAGTAATGAGGTCATGTCACAGGTGGCAGTTTTCCAGTTTGTGCATTTAATTTTATTCTAATTAATTTGTTGATTGCTGTGTAGAATCTGATAGAAATACTTTGCTTCTTAGATGCTTACAGAACAAGACTTCTTGCTTTGGGTTCTTTCTCTCTGTGGGTACCATTAACCTATAGGTCCTTGGCTGGCCATASAATCTGAAGAATTAGTCGGGTTTTATTCTTCCAGTCTCAGTATTTGTCACCAGCCTCACTGACTGACAAGTCTCTGCCCATTTACTTTTTGGCTTAGACACATTTTGAAATCACTCAAATGACAGCTCAGGCCAAGGGGCCAGAACTGCTTTGGCAAGCATCTCCAGCTGTTTCATCTCCAGCTGTTTCATCTCCAGCTGTTTCAATAAGGGTAACACTGAGACCTCAGGCATCCTTCAGTTCAGTGTTTTTCTGGAGGGCCCACGGTCTTCTCACAGAATCATCACCATTGTTGTTCGTTTGATACAGGTTTTTCACGGTGTGTAGCCCTGTCTAGCCTGGGACCCACTCTAGGCACCAGGCTAGTTTCATATTTGCATCAATCCTCCTTCTGCCTCCCAAGTGCTGGGACTGCAGGTGTGTGGCCCCCAAGCCTGGGTAGAGTCCTCCATATTCTTGCACGCAGCTCCCCTCTTTTCCTGAACTTTAGAATTCTCTGTTGGCAGTTTTCTTCGTATAGGGCAATATTTTGGCATGACTTTCCTCTCTGATTGGTTAGTTGGCATTCTGAGATATCTAGCACTTTCTCCTGCCACCTGAGCTTTCCAAATATTCTCCTCCATTCTGACTCCCACAGGAGTGTCTCGTGGTACTTGTTTATCTCGCTTGCTCGTGTGTCAGAACGAGCGCCTCACGAGGCCGTGGCCAGGCACCACTTTTGTAGTAAGCTAAGAGCCTACGTTCAGGGGTTCTTTTACTTAGTAGACAGATTGGGAACTTCTGGAAGGTTCTTAGAGCCATCTTTTAATTTCAAAGAGGCGCGCATTAACCCATTCAAACTATTGTATGTCTACCACTTGGTTAGTTAMCTCCCTTCAGTCCTGTCCCACTTCTTTCTTAGCGTCCAGCTTTTCCCTCGAATCTTCCGAATTTCCCAGCATCTCTCTTTCAGCTACTTCTGGTTTACACTGTCCGTCTCCTCCGAGTTCCCCGGGGGCGAATCTCCCTTTTGTCCGCTAGCTCACTATTTTTCGGAATCCTCTCTCTTCCTGCCAGTGTCCCACCTCCTATTTCCTGCCTCATCTCATTGGCCATCAACTTTTTAATTGACAGGTAGTGCTTATAAGAGATTCTCTCTACACTATTCCTTCCTAGGAATTAGGCATTTTCTATGCCTGCTTGGTTGAAGTATCGGGTGAGAAATATGGAGGTTGGTGTAGTCTCTCTGTAAGGAACTAACTCTCTACCAGCCTAGCACCTAGTCCTGAGGRCCGCTGGYCATGGGCTCATCAGGAAGCTCTGACATTCAACCTTCTTTGAGCCACAAGTCTTTCTCTGGTGCCTGGGCGTGTGGGCACAGTCTCCCTACGTGGCTTCCCACCTTCCCATGCTTGCTCACACCAGCAGACTAA
>BDUI01003219.1:36127-48855 GCA_002335545.1 Apodemus speciosus | reverse complement strand
GGTGCTTCTGTTCTGTTTGTGTGACTTGGTTCAACTTTCCCTGTTCAGTCAGTTCCTAGCTTCCACACCCATGCCCACCTTAGACCTAAAGCACCTCGCAGCATTCTCAAGTCTCTGTACCATTTCATGGCTTCTCCATACCATCAGGGCAGGAGGGCAGCGAGTGTTCTCTGCTCAGTGGGCACCTTAGGTGCAGGATGAAGCTGCAGCTGTGGGTGCATTGCATTTTGCTTTTTTTGGTGTGTGCCTTAAGATGTCATAACAACTGCTTGGTAACTTGAAGAGTCACCTTATGACTCTACCTTAGGATTAAAACTGGCCATCAGGGATGTGCCTCGTGCACGTGGAAGGAGACGGACATTGAGGTGATGTGTGGTGTTAGTGGGTCTGTGTCAGTTGAGATAGTTACTTAAGATGAAGGCCAGGAGTTAGTTATACAGTGCTACCCTGGATTTTCTTTTTCCATTGTTGTAGCTGCTGTTTATATTATTACTAAACACCGTGTYGCTGATGCATGTTTTAGGTTCTTTCTTATTAGCGTCTATGGGGCAGCATCTTAGCTTTATTCAGGGGCAACAATAGCTTTCTGGTTTTGTATGTCACTGTGTCCCTAGCAGCTTCATGGCAATGCTACGCGCTGGAGCTCATTAAGTATGAGTTGAGGTGAAAATGGAGGAAGAATGGCTTTCTTTCCTTTTCTGCCTCTGTGGGGCACCTATGTCTCCCACCCAAGGAACACAGCCAAGGAAGCTGTTTCAAATCAGCATGGCGGGGTACCTGGCAATCCCTGTGGCCCCAGCTACTAAGGGCGCAGAACAGGATGATTGCTCCGGGCTCGGAAGAGCAATACAGCTGAGACCTTGCAGGTAGAGGAGGGGGAGAGAGAACAGAGCTATCAGTCCAAGGTGAGAGAAGGCTCATTCAGCACAAGTCATTTATCCAGGGTCCTCTCGAGACTCTGCACTTCCTGCTTCACCACAGAGGTGGGGGACATGTGTGGGCAGGGACTAGTAGCGAATGGGTGGCGGGTCTGCAATCTCCATCAGGCCATCAGAAGYGGCAGCCCCTTACTTTAGGACACTAGGTTGTGTGGGTCCTTAGTTGAGGGAACAGGAGACTCCTCAGGCCCCGACAGTTGTTTGGATTTGTTTTCAAGCRGTGACAGTCCTTCCTGGACATCTGCTTTCCCGGCCCAGTCTCAGCCGCCTCATTCCGTGTGACCTTGTGCAGGGTGTACTCAACACTCCAGGCTTGGTTTTCAGCAGACAAATCGTGGTTCCTTCTTCAGCTGTGAGAACTGGGGAAGAGAGTGTTTTAAGCCAATTAGGTAAGTGGCATGGTACCAAAATAGAGCCCACATGGGCTTATTGTTTTTCTTTGAAATTTTTAGCAAAATCCTAGGCTGGGAGCTACCCTGCATAGCTGGAGTGCTGCATTTCTTCTTGATTCCAGGCTTCCCCTTATTCCAGTCTGAGTATCAAACACAGAGACTGTGAGACTGTGATTGTGGTAATTGGATGGGAGGGGTTGGGGCAATTTAGGAAGATGATAGGGGCCTGACCTCCTCCTGCCTTCAAACTCCACCGAGGGAGAACGGGGAATGATGAATAGTTGATCAAAAAGTGGGGACAGTCCCTCCTAAATTGGGACAGCGGCTCCAGGATAAAACTGTTTCACTGTTTGCAGCCCTCAGGACCAGACACTAGGAAAACAGAAATTAAACTCTGACTTTGGCAGCTCTCTCTCTCCACGTGGTGAGGGTATCATACCCCTCTCTGCCCTTGCCTGCTGGGGCCCGTCTTGGGAGTCTCAAGAGTGTGGAGGGAGGGCATTTGCTGGATCCAGGAGGCTGGATTTTAGAGAAGAGGTAGATTCTGGAGACACACGTTTCAGAGGCTGTCGGATATGCGTCTGGTTGGCCTTTGGCTCGTCCTTGGAGATTGTGTTTTTGCGAGGGCCAGCTCAAGGTGACCTCCTTGTACTCTGTAGACCGGAGAGTTAGCCTGCCTCATCTCGCCGATGTTCCTGAGAAAACTGATTTTGCTACAGGGCTGAGCAAACCATATGGCAGCAGATTACAGAGACTGTTGGCGCTCGTCACAGAAAGAACAGGAGTTTTGGCTATAGCAAATCCCCCCAGGTAGAGGTGCCGTGCCATCTGTGGTCACAGCATATAGGAACAGCTAGGTTGGTTCCGCTCTCATCCACTTCCTGCCTCCAAAGGGAAGGGAGAGGCAAGTTCTAATCAAATACTGCTTAACAGAAGAGGGTTTTGTTTTGTTTTTCTCCTCGATTGTTATTTCTTTGAAGGATACCGGGGAGGTAGTGGTCTATAATTTGCATCTCTTGGTTTTGAGAGATTTAAAGTCCATTTGGCAATATCAGACTAGTAAAGTAACACAAAACCACCTGATACGGTAGGGGCACGGAGCTGAAATAGATTCTAGGATTCTAGACACTGAAGCACAAATACAGCTGCAAAGTGTGTAGTATGGAGTTAGGACGGGGCTAGCCTTGGAGAATGAATGGACTGAATTGGAGGGGCTTTGGAGGACAGAGTAAAGACACTGCTAGGCTGAAAAAAAAACAGTAAGAGCAGAAATGGAGACAAGAAAGATACTTACAGGCTCACGAGATTAATATAGTTTAAGTAAAGATACAGGGAGAAAAGACCAAGAAAGTAGAGTGGGACCAGATTAAAGAAGGTTTTTAGGGGACAAAGGGATTCAGACTCGCTCTGAAGGCGATAGGGTACCGTTGTAGGCATTATACAAGGATGACACAGAGCAGGGATGTCCTGTGACGCTCTGTCCATACAACTCTGAGCAGATTGCAGCTGCATCCTGGAGATTAAACAGTAAGTTATAAAGTTCTTGACGCCATGAGGAAGAGATGGGTAAATTAGATACTTTCCTTCTTTCCTAGTTCTGTGTTTGTTTATAAAGACAGGATCTCTGTAGCCCTGGCTGTCCTGGAATTCCTTATGTAGACCAGGCTGGCCTCAGCCCTACAGAAATCTGCATGCCTCTGCCTTTCAAGTACCACCATTAAAAGCAAACACTCCCACTCTTGGAAGATCTTTCCTTTCTGGAACCTGGGAGGTTTGAGCATGAGCTGAGCATCAGGCAGGAAGGCGATAAAAAGGTCAAACTTCTGATTTTGGAAAGCTGGAAGTAATAATAGTGCCATTAACAGAAATGGAATAGTTATAGGGAAAGGTAATTTTATGGGGAGAATGATGAGTCTGGCAATGGCTTTATTTACTTAATAAATACTTATGTGACATTTGTTACGTTCTTGGCACCATTCAAATCACGTTATAAATGATAACTCATTTAGTTCTCATAATAACCACGAGGAATAAATAGTGTTATTATCTTCTTCATTACAAAGGTAGAAACTCAAGTATAGAGATGTTAGTAATTTCCCGAGACCAGTGTACACTGGCAGAGGCAGGATTCCAGAGCCAGCCGTCTACGCTAGGCTCCCTCCATTTGCTGGGAGACTTAGGTGGAAGAAGAAATCCATGCAAAGTCATAGTGGTCACCTGAATGTCTCCTCTGTGCACAGYCCTTCGCAGGAAGTGAACGGGATGGCACTTGTCAAGTCCTGCTCAAACATACTGAGTTGTGTCCTGAAGAGGGGAGCAGTTGGAAGAAGGGAGGGCAGCTCCAGCTCCAGCTCCAGCTCCAGCTCGGGCTGTCGGCAAAGGCTTAAGGACGGAGAGGGGCTAGAGATAAGCCTTGATAGATGGGTCCAGGTGAGTTTGGATAGGAGGTGGTAGGGGAGGAACATTCCTAGTAGATACAAAATCCTGAATAAAATCATGGTGCGTGTGGGAGTTCAGAGCGTATTTTGAGACTAGGGCTTAGCACAGCTCCCGGCTCGGTGCTCTGCTCTGCTGGTGTGAACTAGGATGGGACTTGGTTTTAGTTAGGCTGCAGCAGGAAGTGTGAGTTGGAGATGCAGAAGGAGACGCAGAAGAAGGAGGGCTGAGACCCCTCTTGATGGAGATGCAGGAGCCCCAGTGAAGGAGTTTGACTGGACACAAAGGATTCAGAGAAACAAGAAGAGGCTCTTAATGGTGTCAGGATAGAGAACTCCTGGAGGGACAGAGGAAGGAAAGCTGAGAGGGGCATGGAGGACCCTTCCCATTTTATGTATGCAAATATATAGCAATACTATTCTTATTTGCCATGAACCTGCTGTCCCTAAAATAAAGCCTGTGGCTTCTGGGTTGATGTTTGGTCACTGACCATACCAAGAGGCCACTTCCAGGTCTCAACTTTTCCTTTTCAGGGCCCTCCAGCTTTCTGGGGGTACATAAAGCTCTTATTGACCTCGCTGCCTCTATATTTAAGAATCCTGGTGCCCTTCTGTTTAGACTCAAGGACTTGACAAAACACCAGGACATGCTCATGCTGTTGGTTCAGAGTCTGTTGACTGTCTTTCCTGAACCTGTTTTCCTAACTGTACAATAGGTCTAACAATATTTGCTTTGCTTTGCTTTCCTGACAGGGAGCTTGGGAGAATCAGAGGAGGTGATGACTGTGAAGGAGCTAGACAATTGCAAAGGGCTGTATCAAAGCACGCCCATGATCTGTATAGCACCTGCCCAGGTGCCCATTCTTACAGGGGAGCACTCTTGAGAGTGTCTTTTGTGTATTTTGCCCACAATCCCTCTGCCAAGACCTTCAAGGGCATGGTCATAGAGCAGGAGTTTGAGGCATAGGGCAGAATAATGTTTCCTTGTTTTATTGACTCTAAGGTGAACTCAAGCCCCTCTCCCCCACCAAGCTGGCAGCTCCAAAGTCTGCCTATGTGCCTTTCGATGATGGTGGGGACAGGAGAAGGACTCAGATGCCTTTGTTCTGGGAGGCAATGGGCTATACATGGAAAATTTCTTTCTTCCTTTCCATCACTGAAAGCTATTTTGCTTCACACTTAGCAAGCAGAAATCTCACTGAAGAAATGCACYGGGAGGCTTCTGCYGCCTTAGTTCGTATGGAACTCAGTCTGCCTTTGAGTGTCTTGCAATATGTTGCAGTCATCCTTTTTCACTGAACTGGCAACGGAACGTTGGCTTGTACGTTGCATGTCCTGATTGAGGGACATACTCTGTTTATTGATTTTTACAATCTCTGTTGGCAATGTTAGTGTCATTTTCTCTGTCCTTCTAGAAATGGAAGGCATAGTGCATTTTGATGAACAGGTATAGTGCATTTTGATGAACATAGCTTCATTACCCTGGGTTTGACAGTTTGAAGCTCTGGGTGTAATTGGGGAACTAGATCCCTTACCCTGTCCTGCACCCCGACAGGGCGACCAGCTAGCCATGCACACAGCTTATTCTAAAGAAGAATTCTGTTCTTGTGTTTTGGTTTTTGTTTTCYGTTTAAAAGCTCTCAGATGCCAATCTAAATTCAGAGCCTTCTACAGGGACCAGTTCTTTTTATTTTATTTTTTATTTTTATTTTTTGGATTTGTTTTTTCGAGACAGGGTTTCTTTGTATAGCCCTGGCTGTCCTGGAACTCACTCTGTAGACCAGGCTGGCCTCGAACTCAGAAATCCGCCAGCCTCTGCCTCCCATAGTGCTGGGATTACAGGCCTGCACCACCACCACCCGGCTCAGGGGACCAGTTCTTACAGATTAGGTTTCCCAGTGACTGTCTGGGTGTAGTCTCCCCATTCCAGATGGCTTGCCAGCACCCACTTGCCTGTCTTCTGGTCTTCTCGCTGCTGTCCAGGAAACATAGACAAGGAATTTATAATTAAGAATGTTAAGTCATGTCCAGTGTGGCAGCACACTCCTGAATCCCAGAATTTATTCAGAAGGCAGAGAGGAGAGGATTATTGCACATTCCAAGCCAGCATGGACCACAAAGTGAGTTCTAGAGCAAGGAGATGGTTCAGTGGGTAAAGGCATTTGCCACCAAGCCTGGTGACCTATACCTAAGAAACCACAAGGTAGAAGGAATGAAAGGACTCCAGCACTTGTCCTTGGACCTCCATGCAACACGGCTCCCTGTAAATTCACCCGCCCTACCCCAAACAAGTTTCAGGGTAGCCAGGGATACATGGTGAGACTCTATCTCAAAAGATCCTCCCAGTCAAAGTGACCATGAACCCTCAGGTCGGCGGGTGGAGCTCAAAGGGAATCTCGCTATCAAGTATTGTACCTGCACCYACCCCCAAGACAGGGTTGCTCTTTTTGTATCCCTTGCTATCCTGGAACTCAATCTGTAGATCAGGCTGGCCTCAAACTCACAGAGATACCCACCCTCCCCACCTCCCAGTGTGGGCCACCACTGCTGGGCTAAACGTGCTCTTTTACAGATGCTAATTCATTTGATTCTCCTAACAACCAGGAGGTGGGCTTGCCATTCTCAATTGTACATCTAGGAACTTCAGCTTAGAATGGGTGAGTCCCTGGGTGGTTTTACTAGTTATAAGTGATGGAGTGGTCCTGAAGCCCCACTTTCTAGGAAGAGTGTGAAAACAAAGAAATTGTAAATGGACTATTTGCTCATTCCGAGCACCGGACAATTTCCTGCTGTCACAGGACGACTGAATACAGTTTTCTAAAGGGTTCTATGGTTTCTTTCTTTGCACTGTTCAAGTCTGGGAACCGGGTGGCTGTTGGAGCTGTGCTGTGTTTTGCAGACTCTGGGCCTTCTAGTGGCTCCTGATTCAGGTCAGATGCAGCATGGTGCCCTAGAAATAACGGGGTTTCTAGCCCAGCGTGACTCCCTTGAGCCCCTGAGCCTGCGAGGGCAGCATTGGCAGCACCTCTCCCCAGAGCTGTGTTTATTTCTATTATGTCATTTGCTTATTATAGGCAGCCTGCTAAGTCTTGCTTATCTCCTCCCTGTGGTGCCCTGCCCTTCCCTCTCCTTCTGTCTTCCCTGATGCTTTGGGGATTTTGGAGGATAGGGACCTGGGAGGCAGCGTTCTTTCTCCATGGGCTCCTCTCTCCTTCATTYGGAATTCTGCTTCTCGGCTGATAGTCCCTGCAGAATGAGACTTTGTTAGGAACGCTGGTCCTGTGTGTGAGAGGATCGCTCCCCCGTGGGCTGAGGAAGGAGCGCCTCTTTCCTGAGGGTGGAAAAGAGATAAGACAAGGGGGAGAGGCCCGAGCTGAGCGGGGATGTTGGTCTGGATCTGCCGGAGTCAAGCGCGTGGATTTGGCAGGCTTCGTGCTCTGATGTTCTGCTTCCTGTCACCTTGGCATCTATTTGTCCCTCTTAAATCTTTATGTACRGGGCCTGTTTTTGCAGGTCAGGCCAGGAGACGCTTATGGAGTCACTGCCTAYGAGACCGCCAATTGGAGACATGGCCCTAGATTCCAGTCACTGGGGGCTGTGGGGTAGGGGGCTTCTGTCAGGCAGCCTCTGTCTTTCTGTCCTCCCTTAATGTCAGCATGAGAAGGGCCAGGGCTGTTCTTCCCATTAACACAGCTGTCTCTGCTACATGTCAGTGCTTTGTGCCTTCTTCTTAAATGGCATTTCAACCACTTTCTCAATTTGACCTGGTTATACCGGAACCACCGCCCAGAGATGCTGTGGCCTCCCCATGGAGAGAGCTTGGCTGATACAGAGAAGGGAGAGACATCTTGAACTAGTGTTGAGATGGGCCTGGGGGAAGGCTGTTTGCTTYCGTAGGCCCCACTGCTCACCAAGAATGCTGGTTTTTGAGATGTACTCTGGAAAACATAATGGAAGGGTTGCCTTCTCCATTTTGCAAGATGAATGTAAGCTGACCTTTGTGCTCAGCATCCTCTCCTTCGTTGTGGAGGTTTGAAGGAGAATGACACCTATAGGCTCATATAAGTGAATGCTTGGTCCCCAGTTGGTGGAGATGTTTGGAAGGATTCGGAGGTGTGGCTTTGTTGGGGGAGGGGTGTAACCTGGGATAGATTTTGGGTTTTCAAAAGCCCAAACATTTCCAATTAGCTCTCTCTCTGCCTCCTTCTTTTGGATAAGGATGTATACCCCCAGCTAATGCTCCAGCCCCATGCCTACCTGCCTGCTGCCATGTTCCCCACCAGATGATCACAGACTCACCCTCTAGAACTGTAAGCCCCAATAAATTCTTCTATAAATTGCCTTGGTCATGGTATCTGTTCACAGACATAGAAATGTAACTAAGACATTCCTCTGTAGCTGGTCTTTGCTACTTTGTGGTTTTGTCTTTTCCCCTCACCCTTTATCCCCTYCCCTCTCACCCCCTATCACTAGATAGGAGACAAAGAGGGATAGAAGGGAGATAGATGGGTAGAGAGCTCTGAGCCTAGTTTCTTTCATATTTCTTCTTTGAGCATGACTACTAACAAAAGGCAACCAGCACCCCTGAATGACCAACAACAATTTATATACTAAAAMGTTCCCAGAATTCCAAACGTCAYACAATCACAGGAATGATCTACATCTGGYAAAACTATGCCTGTCCTAGAGCACAAGGCAAATCATAGTCAGCTGCTGGGAAGCAGCCCCATATCCCACACCTGGGAGTAAAACATATTCTTTTAGTTCTGTGTTTAAAAAAAGAAACCCAAATTACAGAATTCTCACTACATCGCCCCTCCTGCGATAGCCCTTCTCTGAGGTCGGGTCTTCATCCCTCTCCTGAAGCCAGTTCCTCCCTTCCTTTCTCCTCAGCATCTGACGCCATTGGCTTCCTCTCTTTGTTGTCATGCCCCTCTTTCTGTTCAGTCCTTTTCAACCTGCTCAGGCCTACCGCTCTTGAATTTTTCCTCTCCTTAACAGCCTTCTCGACAGAACAGCACACAGACCTGGTCCCTTCTACCCAACTTCAGCTGCTCTGATACGGACCCCTAAGTGAACTCCCAGACCACAACCCAGTGGACATGTTCTACTCCCCAATTGATTTCACCTCCCAGCGCTTCGGGGCTGCTGACTACTCTGGCTTTTGAAAAATGTATTATTCCTTCGATTTCCATTTTTTCCACGCTCAGTCTGCCCCTGCAAGTTCATTATCAGTGTCCAGTATTCAAAATGCTTGGGATCAGGAATGTTTTATATTTTATATAAATTGTGTAGATTTAAAATTATATATATGTATTCCAAATGCTGGGGATTAAGGGTGTGTCCCARTGTCCTGGAAAGTTTATTCATTTTATATGCTACAGWGTTTTGTCCTCGTGTATGTCTGTGCATGCCTGGTGTCCACAAAGGCCTGAAGACTGTGTTGGATCCCCTAGGACTAGAGTTATAGAGGGCTGCGAGCCACCATTTGGGTGCTGGAATGTACCATGGATCCTTGGAAGAGTGGCTAGTGCTCTTAACCACTGAGTTCTTGTACAGTCTTGATACCCCTGTGCCTATACTGTGAGCAGCCAGTGAGGTCAGGCGTGGATGCCCTGCTTTCTCCCACTCCTTTGAGACTTTYGAACTCAGATTCAGACTCACTTTCTTGCTCCTCTCTACTTGATTAATTGCTCATGGATGTCTTGAAGCTCACACAGATCCCAGACTAAACTAATATGGCCCCTCTCCCAGTTGCTCTCCAGAAAGTGTTAGCTAACCACTTAGGTTCGCTTTCTTAGGGTCTTTTCCTTACTGACCACGTCTTACCATGGATACTCCTCACATCTGTCTTGAGTCTACTTGCTAATCTGCTGAAACCATCTATGGTAAACATGATCTTCTACCTGTTGGTCTAAAGCTGTCTGCTGCCTCRTTCTCCACATGGAAAGCTTTTAGAGACAGAAACCCAAACCCTCCATACTCTGCTATCCCTGGTCTGTTTGAGGCTCCTTACTTACATGAAGTCAAAACTCCTCTCCACGCAGYCTCCGGAGGCCCTGGGTGGTCCAGCAGCAGCGGCTCTCTGCTCCTTCTAAGCCTGACATGGTCTGACTCCCGACCTGCAGACGCTGAACTCACACTTAGCTTTCCCTGAAATGCTGGTGCTTTCCCTCACCTGCAGAACTGTTGTCTCTTCTCAGCTCAGTTCTTTAAGGAAGAGTTTTGGGGATCTCAGAGTATGCAGTAGTTCTGCTACAGGGCCACGATCCCAACATCCTCCTAGCACTAAAGCCTGTTTGATGTAATTACCTACTTCCTGGTAGATGATGTGCTCCCAAGGACAGAGGATGCGTCTGTTACATACACCTGCTGTTTGCACAATGTCTGGCACACAGTTGGCATAGAATGGGTTTAATTTTGTGAATGACTGGCTGCTGAGCTCTGGAGAAGGCAATCAGGATAAATCTGCAAGGAGATATATGGAGATAATGCTATACAAACTCCATCCTCAACCCCTGCCGTCAGCCAGGGTTTCTCTGTGTAAATATCCTAGAACTCACTCTGTAGACCAGGCTGGCCTTGAACTCACAGAGATCTGCCTGCCTCTGCCTCCCAAGTGCTAGGACTAAAGAGGTGCGCAGCCACTGCCCAGCTCAATGCTGTACTCAAACTGTCATTTTAAAGAAGTCAGTAATAGGGCAGGAGCTCGTCAGTTAAGAGCACTTGCTGCTCTTCTGGGGGATCCGAGTTCAGTTCCCAGCACCCATATCAAGAMGCTCACAACTGCTTGTAAGTCTACCGCCAGGGGAKCCAGTGCCTCTGGCCTCTCCGGGCACTTACMCTYATGTGCACACACCCTCACACAGACACACACTAACATAGTTTAAAACAATAAAAATCGCTGGGTATGGTGGCACATGCCTTTAATTTCAGCACAGCAGGGCAGAGGCAGAGGCAGAGGCAGAGGCAGAGGAGAGATCTCTGTGAACTTGAGACTAGCCTGATCTCATAGTGAGTTTCAGGACAGTTGCTACATAGTACAACTTTGTCTCAAATAATCAAACAAACAAACAAAATAATAAAAATTAAAAAAAAGAAACAGTAATAGTTCAGTTCTATAAGAATCATTCAGTTGCATTATCTGATCTAGAATTTTATTTATTTATTTATTTATTTATTTATTTAGAGACAGGGTCTCACTATGTAGTCCAGGCTAGCTTTAAATTCACAATCCTGTTGTGTCAGACTTTCAAATACTAGAATTACAGGCTATACCACCATGCGTAGAACCAAAAGTTTAAGTTTAAATATGAGAAACTGAGAGCTGTTGAATGACAATCACCTGCCCAAGGTTGCAGAAGGTCAGAGGAGGAGATTGTCACTCTCACTGGAGGTCCAGGTCTCACACACAAGCTGCCTGCTCTGCTCAGACACCCCTGCCTGTCCTTCTGGTAACAGCGCTGTGTTCTCCAGTTGAAAGCAAAGCTCCGGAGCGGCTGATGCTCTCCCCCTGCGGTGGGGGTGTGCCCTGTTGCGGAGGAACTAKCCCGTCCTGCAGGGGCAACCTAAGGACCTCCTGCACCGCGCTCCCCTCCCCCACCGCGGGATGAATGACAGGCTATAAAACCGTCTGAGCCTTACCTAGTGAGATGCGAATCCTTGAAGGGAGAAGAACAAGGGCTTTGTTTGTTGAAGTAACTAGATTTTCTAGTTTCTGGGTTATCAAAATTTGGGGCCTGGAAACCTGACGTGAAAGTTACCTGGCTCACATCCATTCCTTCTGAGATCCTGGTGTCGTCCTTACTCCTGAAAACCCTCTCCCCGTGCAGTCTGAAGGTGAAGCCTTGGCGCTTGGCCGAGGCTGGCCAGGAAGCCCTCCTTCAGGAGGTAATCCTTCTCTATTGCACACACCTATCTTCATTCCAACACTTAAGACTTACATCCTGAAAGAGTGAGAGATACCGGTGCAGAAACTYCAGGATTCCCACACCTCCCATTTCCAGTCTCCTCTCAGTCTTTCTCGATTTACCCAACGTTTATTGAATCCCAATTAATGGCCTTGGTATTGGGATTATGAAAATGAGTAAGTCACACCCCTGCCTGTGAGATACTCAAAGCCTAGACCCCTCCTTTATTCACTCACTCGTTTATAAAATACTTGGGAGATGTTGGCTATGCACTAGGCATTTAGCACTAGAATTATTTATCCCTACAGCAATATTTGAGTTTGTCTTCGAATATGCATCCAGGTGCTTAGGATCAGGAACAGACTGTGCCTCGTGGAAACTTACTTTCTGGTGGGGGGAGGCCAGTGACATAGAAAAATCATAATAAATACGTAAATTAGGTATTGTTTGGAAAGCTGTAAGGGTTATGAGGGGTTGGAAGTGGGGGTGGAGGGGGCTTTGATTTTCAATAGAGTGGTCTCCGTGCACCTGTTGATACAGATTACAGTAGAGGCTAGAAGGAGGTAAGGATGTGAGGCATGTACATATCTTAGTGAAAGGAATTTCTGGCAATTCTCAAGGWGGAAATATGCTTGGTATGTTGGGGGGTCACAGCAAAAATGCCCCCATGGCTGATGTGGAACACACAAGATTAGAAGCAATGGAGGGAGTGACCTCGAGGATTTAGCTTTTGCATTTAGTGGAAGAAAAAGATCCAGTAGTAGGGGTTGGAGTCTCCGAGGAATATACTCTGGCTCATTGGAGAGGGGACGCAAAAGCRTGATTTTTGAGGCTAGTCTTTAGAGAGGGAGGCCAGATGAGAAGATGTCAGAAACAGAAGTGAGAGAGGGTAGTAGCTCACTGWCTGGGAGAAACAAAAGAGACTGGATGTGGGATGTGTTTAAAAGATAGAGGCCAAATATTTCTTGGTAGATAAAATGCAGAGTAAGGAGTGAAAAATGACCTGAACAACTGGGAAGTCTGAGGGGGCTGAAGATGTATAAAAACTGAGGG
>BDUI01003218.1:32091-48464 GCA_002335545.1 Apodemus speciosus | reverse complement strand
TTTTTTTATAATCAAATGCAGTTCAGCCCACAGTGGGCTGTGTCTTTACCCAGTTAAGAGAAGTTCCTCCTTCAGGGGTCACCCTAATATAGCCAATACCTACTTGAGACTACCTTCCATTTTGAGTCTACATTTTATCAAGTTGAAAAATAAAGTAACTATCCCATACTCTCACAGTGACATTTCAATAGCATACAAAACTAAAACATAAAATTTCATAGAACTGGATGGGGTTTAATATTGAGATAGTGGTTAAAAGACCTTCTCTCAAAGACATTTCTTAACTATCTCCATGGATTTAGCAGGAAAATAATTAGGTTCCTCCCCAGAATTGCATACTAAAATCAAACAAGAAACAAAACACCCACCACAAAACTTTTAACCCAGGACCCCTGAGCAATTTGCTTTTCTCTAATAATTATAATTTACTATATATAATAAGATTGTATTTACCACAATTATGGTGTTGAATAAGTTTGTCCAGAATAAAGGTATGAGGTGCACACTAAACTATGTACTATAGGAATAGTTAGTAAAGAAAGTTCTAGTGAACTTGAGTGAGTTTATGGGTGGGAGTTCATCATAACTTGGGAAGATGGAAAACTGTATATTCTGCTTCTCCACGCGGAAGGGAGAAGACCACCAAAGAGGACTGTCCGTCTAACWTAGGAAGCACTCCATTTCCTATCAGTGAAGGTGAAACACTCTAATCCTATAAGTCACTGAAGAATCAATTGAAGGGCCTTTCTCTAGTGGTTGATTTCCATGAATTGTATTATTTGTTACAGATTCTCTCCAACTYCTCCTCTTATTGTCAAGTTGTTGTTGCTGTTGTTTGTTTGTATTTATTTAATTAATTATTTAATTAATTTTAAACTCCAGATTTTATTCCCCTCCCYGCCCAGCCTCCAACTATTCCACATCCTATACCTTCTCCCTGCCTCTCCCTGTCTCCATGAGGATGTCTCCAACACGCGCCACCACCCCACCAGACCTTTAAACTCCCTGGGGCCTCCAGTCTTTTGAGGGTTAGGTACGTCCTCTCTGACTAAACTCAGACCTAGCAGTCCTCTGCCTTTTATGTGTTGGGGACCTCATATCAGCTGCTGAATGCTGCCGGCTTGGTGGTCCAGTGTCAGAGAGATCTCAGGTGTCCAGATTAATTGACCTCCTAAGTTGGTCCTCCTACTGGGTCACCCTCCTCCTCAGCTTCTTCCAGCTTTCCCCTAATTCAACCACAGGTGTCAGCAGCTTCTGTCAAGGCAGGTGCAAATATCTGCATCTGACTCAGCTGCGTTTTGAATCTTTCAGAGTGCAGTCATGATAGGTCCCTTTTTGTGAACACTCCATAGCCTTAGTAATAGTGTCAGGCYGTGGGGCCTCCCCTTGATCTAGAWCCCACTTTCAGCCTATCACTGGACCTTCTTTTCCTCAGGCTCCTCTTCATTTCCATCCCTGTAGTTTTTTCAGTCAGGAACAATTATGGGTCAGAGTTTTGACTGTGGGATGGCAATCCCATCCCTCACCTGATGACTTGTCTTTCTTCTGGAGGTAGGATCTACAAGTTCTCTCTCCCCAACGTAGGGCATTGGGGTATAGAACTAAACTGAGAATTCACAACAGAGGAATCTCAAATGGCTGAGAAACACCTAACGAAATGTTCAAAGTCCTTAGTGATAGGAGAATTGCAAATCAAAAACAACCCTGAGATTCTACCTTACACCAATCAGAATGCCTAAAATCAACACCTCAGGTGACAGTACATGTTGGCAAGGATGTGGAGAAAAAGGAACACTCCTCCATTGCTGGTGGGACTACAAACTGGTATAACCACTCTAGAAATCAATCTGGAGGTTCCTCAGAAAATTGGAACTAGATCTRCYTGAAGATCCAACTACACCACTCTTGGGAATATACCAAAAAGATGTCCTACCATGCCAGAGAAGCATGTGTTCCACTATGTTCACAGTGGCCTTGTTTGTGATAGCCAGAAGCTGGAAACAACCCAGATGTCCCACAACAGAAGAATGGATATAGAAAATGTGGTTCACTTACACAGTGGAATACTACACAGCTATTAAGAATGAATTTTGCAGGCATATGTATGGAACTAAAAATATCATCATGAGTGAAGTAATCAGATGCAAAAGGACATGCACAGTAAATCCTTACTAATAACTGGACATTAGCCAAAAAATGTGTCAAATACCCAGATACAGCCCACAGAACTCAAAAAGGTCAACATGCTGAACTGCCCAAGTGAGGATGCCTCAGTGCCTTCTCAATGGAGAAGAAAGCAACCACAAGGGTGGAGGGAGGGACATGGGATGGAAAGGGGTTGGGGGGATGAGGGGAACATGATCAGGTATTGGGTTGGGGAAAAGGACTGAAATCCCTGAGGGCCAGCAGAAAGAAGGGAAACATGCAACCTCTGGAGGTAGGGGGTTGGGGGGACCCCTCCAGAATACACCAGAGCCCTGGGAGGTAAGAGACTCTCAAGACTCAAAGAGAGGGACCTTAGATGAAATGCCCTATACTGGGGAGAGGGAACTTACTCTCGAGTTGTTATATATAACAAATGATAAAATATTACAAGAAATGCTAAGCTTTGAAATTAATTGGGATTGTCAACTACAAATTGCCTGCAGGAGAATGTGAAGGTTGGAATCAGTACTGAAAATTGAAACCATAAACTTACGCAGAGTTATATCAAATATGCAATGTCAGGAACAAAGTTTTGGAAATAACCAATGGAGTTATTATGTTTTTGAGATCTATATAATGGCATTGATAAAAATGTGACACATGAGACATCCTACCAACTTTAGAATATTTACTCTTGGGCTCCCCCTTTACCCTTAACCCTTCCATTCTAACTTGTTTTTATCTTCTCTTTTTTTCTTCTTTCTTTGGCTAGAATAAGGGAATATGATACTAGTGGATATTTAGATGAACAAACTATCTAGGAAATTAGTAATGTCAAATATTTCCCTATTATCCTAAATTGATACAGATGGGTGGATAATAGTTAAGCATGAACACAGATAGGGTGATAAATGATTGATAATAGGCAAAAGATGGAACAGAGATTGAATAGATGAATGGATAAATTATAGCTGGGTAGATGAACAGTTAAATATACAGCAATAGATGATAGACCATTTTAGAAAGAGAAATAGATGATGAATAAATGTTAGATATATATAGATAAGTAATGGATAAGTAGATGATAAGCAGATATATATGCAGATAGTTGGGTAGACAGATGAATGATACATAGATTATATAGAGAGAGCAAAAGATGATAAATAGATGATAGATATGTGATAGATAGATAGATAGATAGAATGACAGATAATAAATACACAGAAAAAAGGAGATGAATGTAATGAGAGACCTATGTAAACAGCAAGCCACTAAGTGTGAYTCATAGATTGAGTAAAATTAACCATGACAGCAATGAGATGTGAATTTTAATGAGCTTGATTATAATACATGACTATGTCATCTTGTTACAATTTGCTCAGTCTAAACAAATAACTTTGTCTGGACACGATGGGCTTTTCATTGTACTTTCTCTCTTGGTTTTTGGAGGAACATTCATCTGGTTGTGTGAATCTAGTCATAAATCTTTAGTAATAAACTGAGCATTGTAAGTGTACCAGGAAATAGAAATCCTCTTATTGACAAATATATAATCAAGGTCATGTATAGAGTTCTCTCAACCTGTAGATTCTCCTAAGTGGCCTCTAAGTTTCTGTTCCTGTGGCTGTGGTTAAATGCTCTATCAAAGCGACATAGGGGAGAAAGGGTCTGTGTTAGCATGAGGTTCCAGATACAGTCTAACATGGTGGGGAAATCTTTGTGGGAAGAGAATTGAAGCAACTGTTACCAGTGAGGGAACAGAGAAAGATAAACACAGCTCCTGGACTTACTTCTTTTCTATTCAGTCCAGGATCCCCACTTAGTGAAAGGTATCACTCACATTTAAAACAGGCCTCACTACCTTATTACCATAATGAAGATAATTACCCACTGGTACACACAGAGAGCCACCACTAAGGACATTCTAGATTCTGTCCAGTTGACAATGAAGACAAACCTTCATGCATAGGAAATGTGTTTCATTCTGTCTTGTGAATTATATAAAGTCAGAAGGCAGGTAACAGATCACAGTGTCTGACTGTAAGAGAAAGAGTGTACGTAGTTCCCAAGGACAAACAGAAGATAAACTTGAGTCACTAGAAAAATCTAGTCTAGTTTAGGGAAATGAGAAATATTGGGTTCCAAAATAAAAAAAAATAATAATAAATGAATCCATCAAGAGAAGACTTGTTATCTGAAAAGGACAAATGTTTCCCTAGTGCTGCTTATCACTCTTCCATGTCTAACAGCCTTTCCGCCATGTGTACACAGAAAACTTATTTGTCTTCAAACAAACAGGAAAATGAGAAATAAAAATTACAGCTAATATCTGTAGAATGAAATGAAAAGGTCTTTTGTTCCTATGCCAATAGCCAGTTGATAGAATGATATTCTTTGATTGGTGCCAGTGGGTTGGCTCAGTAGATAAAAACWCTTGCTGTTAAGCCTAACAGCCTGAGTTTGATTCCCAGCCCAGTCTCTTAACTTGCTCTCTTTCCTCCACGAGAATATCATGGGTAAGTGAACACTTACACACTTCCCTCACCCCYACATACTGCCCATACATCCATTTTTTAAAAACAAGCATACAGGCTGGCAAGACTTCTCAGCAGATAAAGACCTTGAGGACCACAGCTTGCATCCACAGAATGTACTTAAAACACCAGATATATGTAACAGCCTATCTATATTCCAAGAACACAGAGGATAAAAGTAGATCTCCAGACAAGTTATGTAACCAGGTTAAACAAGAGACCCTGCCTTAATGTATAAAGAGAAGAGTAACTATGGAAGACACTCAACATCAATTCCGGCCTCCACATAGCATGCACACACAATTGTGCTTGCACCAACCTGCACCAACACGTCCACCCACGTGTTTATGATCATGCTTATACATATGCCCATATAATTTATGTACACATGCATACGTGGACACACATGCACTCTCTCTCTCTCTCTCTCTCTCTCTCTCTCTCTCTCTCTCTCTCTCTCACACACACACACACACACACACACACAAATACTGAGCTGAGCTGAACTTGTAGTGGGTAAAACAATACGGGTGAAAAGATATCTCACATTAGCAAGTCATTTCATTGCCACAGCTCAGCTTCACATAGAAAAATCATCCCCAGGAAAAATCACCAGCATTGTTTTATTGCCTTGATGGCCTTATATATGTCACCGAAGGCTGTGAGGTGAAAGGAAGACGTGAGGTGTGTAAATATAACAAGCGGAGAGACTCCTTCAGACTGCAACTCAGTATGAATGAGCTGTTTGTCAATATCCCCAGGTCTCTGGTGAGCAACAGCAATGACTCCGAGGATACTGCAACTCTGTCTGCTTCCACCAGAGATCATAATTGGGCWATGAATTTTTATAACAGGAGAGTCTTCCTGTTGCAGACAGAGAGTGACAGAAAGTTTAGTTAACAGTAAAAAAAAGAAGCTCAGAACAGGCAGAGTCGCCTGCACAGATAGCACTTGAATAGGCAATGCCTCTTTCTTCCTGTCCATTTTTTCTTTTCTCTGTTTTCCTTTTTTCTTTAAAACAAGCATCTGTTACAGTTTATCGGCTATGACCTTTGGAAATATGCAGCTCATTTCTGAATGTTGCTCACGGTACTGGTTTTCTGCCCAAGGACATGAGAGGCTCTTTAGCACTGTGGGGGAATTTGAGACACCGATAGAGGTGAGGAGAGGTAATTTATAAATCGAAACCAAATGATAGCAAATGGTATGAACTAAAGTTGCATCTTCATGTGCAAAGAGCTAATTGGACCCATTTCCTGCCAGGTCTCTGAAGCTTAGCTTATAAGCTCTGTCTCTCTGGTACTCTGCTCATTACAGGCACTCAATGGGGGCCCAGCGCCTGCTGGGGAAAGCCCTCTGAAGGCAGGTTGTTGGTGACAAAGCAGATTTACTTGTGGCAAAGGAGAGAAGGGAGGGAGAGGCAGCTATGCAGGCAGCTGTTTCCAGGGTCACATTAGTTTTATCTAGTTTATCTGAATTTGAAGAGTTTGTCTCTACTCTGCTCTGTAAAATCTTCAAGGCGTTTTTGTCTTCTTCTGACATATCAGAGTTTAACTGGGCTTTATTTATTACTTGCTTGCTGGTAGAGAGTAAATTTTGCTTCTCTTTCCCTGTGCCTATATTTTGGAGTGGAAGATTTGAACAGATAGAACATGCCTATTTCTGGAACAATCTATCTTTGCCACTGATGCTGAATTATTTTAATCAGATCTTGAGCCAATTCCTTCATTATGTACTTTCATAACCTGTCCTCAATGCCCCAACTTCATATTCTGAGGGGAAAGAGATAAAGGGTAGAATCTCACCTCTCAGACACTGGCAGTCAGCTAGTGATGCCCAGTGGAGATCCCTACATTTCTGTATGTGCAACGGTTTTGGGGGTCAAGGTGTCTCTAGGAACCCCAGTGAGTCCATGGGGAAGACAGCTATGCAAATCGTATCTTCATGGGTACCTGAAGTCATTCAGGTTTCACAGTCCAACAGTGGACTTGAAATGAGTAAATTATTCTGAATGAAGTGGTCGGCTATTTATCAGAACACATGTAAAACCTTTAAGAGCAGCATTTTATAGGCGGCCTTATCAGGTGTTCCTAAGTTGTAGGAGCATGATTTCCCATCACTGGAACAGGAAACAACCCTTATTACTTACTCACAAGTGTTACAATACCCATACTTTTAACTCCTCCAAGAAACAAAATAAGAAAAAGTTCTCAGAGGCACTCTAAAAAACTCATTATATTTTACATTGTCTAAGTTACATTGTGTGTAAGTATGATACATGTGTATGCATGGGTTCCTGTGTGTGTGTGCATCCATGCACATATGTGAGAAGCCCAGCGCTCTGTATCTGGTGTCTTCTTCTGCTGGTCTCTTACTATTTGATGCATGGTTCGCCCCGAACTTGTAACTTGCTGATTCAGCAGGACTAGCTTGTCAGCAAACCACAGGGATCCCCCTCCTTCTCTTTTGGCATTTCTGGGATTACAGGCATGGGWTGCCACCAGGGACTTTCAGTGCGAATGCTTAAGATCTGAACTCAGGTCCCTGAGCTTAAGCAGGAAATGCTAGTTAAGGAATCATTTCCCTAACATCATTATACTGCTTTTTATTTTCAGCAGGGCTGTCAATTAAATGTTAATTTTACATTTATGAATCCTAAAGATACTAATAAAGCAATATAATTACCATGCAAGTGAGCGTAATAAGAAACTACTAGAAAATGTATAGGTAAGTCTCTTTTGTGAGCTAACTCACCCTGTTATAATCTAATTTTTATTATTTTGATAATGTCATACATGAGTACTGCACATACATTACCACCACCCCTCCTTTCTCCCTCCAGTTCCTCTTATGCCCACCTCATTACAGAATTCATGACCTCTTTTTCTTACTATTTAATTAATTGCTAGATATATACCCATGTATATATTCATTATCTATTCCCCCCCCCACTACGTTGTAAGCATCAGAATAACTTATCCCTCAGCAGATACTTTTCTGATTTACAAAACTGAATGTTTAAAATTATGCACATTTAGAGCTACTGTGGATCTTAGTAGTGATGCAGTGTGACAGTTTTAATTTTACCAGAGAGGGAGGCAGAGGTGGGCTGCCTTTGGCTTCCCTGGGCTCTCAGCTCCACAGTGATGCAGCAGGAGCAACTGCTAAGCCTGCCTAAACCTGGATGGGTTCTCTGAGCACGAGCACTGATTGTCATATGAATATTAGATAATGAATTAGTATCTGTGCCTTTGTCTTTAATGATGCTGTAATCAGGCGCCATACTAAACAGAACTACAAACATTTCTTAGAAAAAGAAGTGTCTACTCTTATTTTTCCTATATAATGTAACTTTCCTTTCAGGAAAAAACCAAGTTGGAAATAGAAAAGCTAACATTGTAATTCCAATGTCTCATTCAGTCACATTTCTGAGGAAAGAGAGAGAGAGAGAGAGAGAGAGAGAGAGAGAGAGAGAGAGAGAGAGAGAGGGAATATTTTATTTTATTTGGGGGGAATTAATTTACATGTTTTTACAAGCTTCCGAAGTTTAAACTATAGGTATCCATGACAAAAAGCAAAGTCTCAAAGAACCTATTCTTCTATTATTGAAAGTAAGATTCTCTCCCAGGCAGCAAAGTTAGCGAAGCACATAACAATTTATGTCTTGATTTGTAAGTAAAGCAAATTTTATACTGAATACTAAAAGTGGATGCAAGTTCAGCCACTGAATTCAACCCAGTAAGTTATCCCAAATGGAAGCCGCTATTCCTGCCGTATACTTGCTCCGTGTGAAAGAAATGTGTCATAAAGTAAGGTCCCTCACGTTGAGCAAATTGTCCAAAATGGAATCGCTTGAGACGACTTGTACACTCCAATAATGAAGAGATGAGCAAAATTTTCTGAATAATGCATGCTGTCTCTCCAAGCACTCAAATCTTAGAGAAGGAAAAAAAAATCTGGGTTGCTAGATTTATGGGCTAGCTATTTTACTTGTATTTCATTTTTTATCTATGCTTTATACTTTTACAACAAGTAAAATTATTCCCATCAAAACGTTATTTCTATTCAAACAGAACAAATAGAACATTCACAAGAAGACAGGGATCACAGGTATTTGATAAGCAAAGRTTTCCCCTCACCCAGATTTGTTATTATGACTGTTGGGGGTAAACATAATTTTTGTAGTAACGTGATTAGCAGTGTCGACTTCGTGGACAGAGTAATTGGGACTGGAAGGGAAACAGCACTTAGCTAACCACACCCACACACAGCTACCCAACACCAAGGTCTCTGTTCTCCTCTTCCCAACTACTGAATTTATCAAAGCACCAGCCGGCTCCTCTGTAGGTAGGTAAGGATGCTTGCTGAAAATCATGAAACCAGAGTTCAAGGCCCAGGACCAACTGGGTTGGGGGAGAAAACCAGTGCTGGAATACTTGTCTCTCTCTTGCCTTTCACTGATGAGCAATCCTCTGTGGACCCAGAAATCAAGGACTAGGACAGTGCTAGTGTTCCATTTACCAAAATATATTCCTCTGAGCACCTCGGACAGAGCCACCCGCAGGTGCATGCGGGTGAAATTAGTGACCTTTGATAATTATAGCCCACGGTGCTCCACTTCTAAACTAGGCTGAATTTCTGATTTATACCTCGGCTCCAGGTCCAAGGCTCCACGCTGTAGTGTAAGCTCTTGCATACAGGTGGAAGGCGAATGGAGAGCCTCTAAGCCTTAACCTTGCCCTTGTTCCCCCCAACCCTTACTTCATGTTTGGAGAAATGTTCTGGGAAACATATTTGGAATGGGAATGGCTTGGAATGGTGAGGAAGAACTTAAGTTTTTTTTWAATGTATGCAGTAAAAAGGATGTGAAAARAAGAACCATGTGTGGTTAATGTCATTTTTTTTTTTTTTTTTTTTTTTTTACAAACCTTTAGGGATCCCATTGCGTTCAGCCATCTGGGGAATCCAAGCTGGAGGTTAAAGCCTTTCTATTGCCTTAAGCCAGTAGGCGCACACCCTTGGGTCACCGTATGGGACAAATATCTCCGGTGCAGACAGGTGTTGCATACGCCTAGTGGGGTTCCAGGCGGGGGATCCCCTTGCATCCCCCTCTCCTGCTACCCCAGCTTTCTCGAAGTGCTGGAGCAAGCCTAGTGGCCGCTCTGGAGCCACCAAGGGTTTTTGCACTGGCTCGCACTCCGCTTCTCCGGGTTTTATCCAGAGCCCGCGGGGGGTGGGCGGGGGGCTGGGGGGGGGAGCCCGCAGAGCCCGGCGGCCTGGGCTACACGAGTGGGGAGCGCGTACGAGGTTGTCTCCCGCGCGCTTTACTGTTGCTCGGGAGATGCTGGAGCGCAGAGCCTGGCTGCTGCTGCTGCTGCTGTTGCTGCTGCTGCTACTGCTGCTGCTGCACCTGGCGCGCTGAGCACCGTGCGGGGAGCCCCCGAGGGCCGGCGGCGGTGCGGACGCGCGGGTGGCGGACTGCGGTAGAATGAAAGCCTGGCTCCTCCGGCGTTGCAAGCCACCGCTCCGGCGCGATCAGGTGCTGGCAGCCAGCCGCCCGCCGCTCCACTAACTTGCCACTTGGTCGCGTCTGGTGTCTGCATTTTCGGGTGGTGGTGGGGGGGCGGGGACAGTGGGGAGTCCGAAGATCTGCGGTACTAGAAAAGAGGGATCCTGCAAAAGGGGGAGCCTAGTCGCCTCTGCTGCCGCTCTCCCGTCCCCTCCCTGGCGCTCCCCCCACCCCCACCCCACCGTTGCTGCCGCCGCTCTTCTCTTCCGCCAATTCCGAGAGCGACGGGGCGTCTGTGACATGCGATCGCTTGCCAAGTGACGGTCCCCGAGTGTGAAGTGCCCGCGAGGAAGTGTGAGCTCCGACGCGGGCGGCAAGGGGATGACAGCCATGAAGCAGGAGCAGCAACCCACTCCGGGGGCCAGGGCAACCCAGTCGCAGCCAGCCGACCAGGTGAGAGTTGGCCTCTAGGGACTATCCCTCCCGGGAGGGGTGGCTCCAATCAGCCACCCTCCCCCCCCNACACACACACACACACACACACACACACACACACACACACACACACACACTAGTCCCTCAAGATCCTCTCCCACGTTTGCCGCTCTTCATCTTCCCTCCGCCCCACTCCCAGGCTCCCTTGTCTCATCCATGGACCCAGCAGGAACTTAGAGCAGCTTAGTGCGCTCTGGGGCTGGGCGACGGGATGCTCAAGGTGGAGAGCCGCGGGGAAGCGGGCAGAGAGGTAAAGGCTGGAGATATGCCACCGCAAAGAGGCTGCCGTGGGAGGGAGGGGTGATCTGTTCTGCCGTGGAGAGTCTTGACTTCTGAACGCATTTTGAATGGATCTAGCGCGATCCTGGAGACTGTCTCTTGCACAGGTCCAGCCCTGTCTCACTGTGGCTCGGACGCGCGCGGGCCAGAGATACCGAAGTGGGCAAACGACCTTTAAGCTGTCAGAGTTCCCCTTCTGTTTTCTTTTGAGACGATCATGATGGATGGAAAAGCAGGGTGGGAAAAGACAACTCAGCTTCTCTAGTCTGCCGGGTGGAACTGAGCATGAGGGTGTTATAAAAAGCGTTTAGCATTCAGGGTAGCAAAGAAGGTACTGGCTTTGGTGGCTTGTTGGGTCTAGATGTGTCCCGTCTGCAGAACTAAGGTGCTCTGTATTGGCTGATTGGTTATTACTGTCCCCTTTGCGTCCTTTGGTACCCTGACACCCTTTTTGGGTTACTGTTGTTTGGGTCTTTAGACAATCTGCTATGCCTAATGTTATGGAGAAATGTCTGTTTCCTGTGTCTGGTTTGGGGGAGATTTGATAGTTGGGTCACGCTTTTTCTAAAGTTGGAGGGGTCAGGAGCGAGGCGATGCTCCATCCAGGAGAACCGAGGCTGTAAAGAGTCTGCCGGAGATGCGATCATGTTTACATCAATTACAACTGGACTAAGAGCGTCATTCTTGGTCAGCGCAATGCTATGGAGAGAGAGGATCCCGCAGCGAGATGCAGGAGGTGGAGCGCCAAGCTCTTTGCCCAAGGAGCGCACTGGCTGTGGAAGGCTGCTAGAGGCATTTCGGACATAGACACTCGGCTCATGGTTAGAAGTGGGGTGACTGGGCCGGGAGTGGGGAGTCCGTGCAAGGCAAGTGTGACCACAGCTCTTCAGCTCTTGGTATTCTAAACACTGAAGGAGGAGCTGACCAAATTGCCCAAGCGATGCTGAAGCAGAGGAAGGGATGCCAGGGAGGTTGTTATTAATATTCCAGTCTTGGTCATCTCTCCTGGCTTGTGGTCTCTTTCCTCCCTCCCCCATCCCCATCCCATCTCCTTGCACATGTGTTTCACACAGGTGGAAATTTTTCAGTGTTTTACAGAAATCTCTTGCTCTCTCCTTTTAGTGAGGTAAAAATTGCAGAGTTTAGGAAGCGTTTGCCGCTTTAAACCACTCATTCTTTGCCCTTAGATAAGAAGGTAAAGATTAAAACATTATGCCACATTGTCCTCTCTTCTTATACCTCTTCTCTGTCCCCCTCCCCCGTCAGCACACATCACCACGTAGAGACCGGTTAGCAGACTTACTGAAAAATATTTCAGGAGAGGAACATGGATGTAACATTCCGATGTTAGGCTGAAGTCCTTAAATTTTATCCACTAGGCTTGGACTCTCGACTGCTATTGGAGTGATGTGGCGGATAAGAAGGACTAGCCAGGAGAGAGTCTCCACATGAATTTTTTGCTCACTAACCTGTGACACCAGCTGGTAACTTGAGGTGCTGCAGACAGCTTCCGGAAGGGTGAGGGGAGGTTTGCAAGAGGCAAGGCAGATATACAGAAGCCCACTATATATATGCATGACAAAGCCTTTTGTCAGGATTAACCTGACACTTAAAATTCACGTGGTAAGAGAGGTTCGAGCGTGGATTCATTTATTTCTCGAGGATGCATGTCTTTAGTGGCTATGTCAAATATTCAGAGAGTGGTCATCTGCAGAACTCTAATTCTAATTGGGTGTTTTAAAGAGACTCTGTGCTTGCACATGAGCCCGAAGTATGAGAGGCAGGCACCCAATCCGTGTATTGGAAGAGGCTGATATTGTAAACGCAAAGTTAGACTGATAGAACTATTGCAGTAGCCTCATGGGAGGCTTTCAGAAATTCCTGGGGAATCCGTGTTTAAACTCTCCTTAGGTTGTTGTGAAAACCTACATTACTGTCTTAAACTCACAAAGAATTGATCAGATCTAGTCACTATGCCTTGAATTTCATATAATTAGTCAATGTTCATACCATACTAGATATGTTAGAATAGTTGTACTGGCTTCTACGATACTTCGATATAAAAATTCATAAATTTAACTTAACTTATGCCTTCATGCAATTCCGTTCGGTGATTAAACAGAAGTCGTATTCCAGCTATTCAGGTGTGTATTGATTCCGAATGATTTAGATTTTTTGAATGTTGTCCAAAAGGTCTTTCACTTTCTGTGATAGTGATTCTCATGAGCCTCAAAGATGTCTTGCCCTGTGGCATCTGACATATACGCATTTAGCACAGGGCAAAGAAAAAAGTCATTCTTGGGAATGGCAGTGGCTAGGGTTACAGAGTCTGGTGACTATCATAGCCTATGAAGGCTTTTCTTCTCTGCTTCTACTTGTCATTTGCTGTTCTCTGTCACATTCACCCTGACCAGAGGCATCCCCTCTGAAGAAAGCAGCAGGAGCTGTGCACATTTTATTTTTTTAAATACTTTGAATCATTGCCAATCTATTTATCATTTTAGTTATCACTCTTTTTAAATAGCGATTGATTCCTTTGTTTTTTTAAAAGACTGATTGCATTTCCAATAGCTGTTTTTGTTTTCATAATACTCTACATTTGTAAAAGTTTTGAAAATAAATACTCTGACAGGGGCAGATGCAATTACATCTACTTGCCATAATCAATTCCTCACTTTTTATTGACGGATCTAAAGATCTTGAGTGGCCAATTACAGCTCATTGTTACCGAGAACAGCCACCACAGAGCAGGTGCGTTGTGTGCTCAGACGCTCTTGAGTTGAGCAGGAAACGTTTATCAAATGCAGTTTTCTATTAGACTCTCCAAACAGCGTATTGAGGTCACTCATGTTGCTTCTCTTTCCCACTTAAGGGATGCTATGAATGCCCTTTTAAAAAAGTTAAACCCTGTAACCAAATTTGCCTTCAGTGCTGGTGATGTGACCGAACTTGGCTCATTTAAACCAAAAGTCTCACCTATTCCTAACTTCTACACAATCACAACAACATMTTCTCATAAGAAGTAGGCAAAATGATTGCAAACTTTGATTGGTAAATAGATATATTTCTCTTTAAATCATCAACCACTGTGTAAATGCTGCCTCTTGATACATGAAAAATGAACTAGGCATATAGTTAAATAAAAAAAAATCTAGAAACAATGAAACACATCAGGTAGATCATCATAAATGAATTAGGAACTTTAGAAAACCTTTCCGTCTCACTTCTGTGGTAGTGAGGCAATTCTCAAGGTTTGTGAGATTCACAAGGCAAGGTTTAGAAATTGTTCTCATTCCACCAGGTGGCGCCCTTCTGCTGACGCCAACCAGGACAGTTTCCTCCCAAGTGCTTGGCTGTCTTCTTAAAGCCAAAAACAAAACAAAACAAAACAATTTAAAATAAATAAGACAACTGTGGGCACACACAAAACTCAAAGTAAGAGAACAATCTCCCTTTCTAAAGTAGATCTTAACAATACGTTTTAAAGTAACTGCTTTACAACAATGATAAAAATTGTCATGCATTTTTTAAGCATTCATTTTTAGTAGCAGAGTAAGTTTTCACAATGCACATACAGGTCTCCTAACAAGTAATTTATGGTCAAATTATGATGATGTAGAGCAGGTTTTAAAGGACTAAGTCAATATAGCTACTCTGCTTTTGACCATCAGATAATACTAGTGGAGCCGGGTGGTGGTGGCGCACGCCTTGTAATCCCAGCACTCTGGGAGGCAGAGGCAGGCGGATTTCTGAGTTCGAGGCCAGCTTGGTCTACAGAGTGAGTTCCAGGANGTGTGTGTCCAACAGCCATGGTCGGCATCTTCCTCTATTGCTCTCCACCATATGTTTTAAAGGCAGGAGTTCTCTCTGAACCTGAAACTAATTCACTAGCTGAACTAKATGCCACCAAGCCCAAGGCGTTYCTCCAGAGTTTCTGCTCCTGGCTCTAACTATGCTCAGCATCCCAACTTGGGTTCTCCCATTTGGAAATCAAGCAGTTTACTGGCTGATTCATCTCCACTGTCCCCTATGTTTGGTATTTTTGAAACTCCAGGCTTGTCTTGAACTTCCACGTATCCAAGGAAGTCCTCCAACTCACGGTCCTCCCTCCTGAGTGCTGAAGTGGTAGGTGTGAAGCCCCAGCTGGCATTTGACATCTCTTGATTTCTTACTTTACCAACTTAAATATAAAACACGAAACTAATAAATATACAATATTAATATTTCATGTGTAAGTCTTTTTATCTACTGAATAAAGAACAGACCACAAAAATCCCTTGCTGAGAATTATCTGCTTTTATATCTATCTACTTATTTCAAGGGATGAACAAATGACACAATTTAAAAATTAAATTATATAAAAACACATTAAAGGAAATTGTGTTATAAAATATTAATGCTACATTATCATATGCATATTACACCAAAAATAAAATGTTTAAGCTAATTATCTCCCAAACTGAAAAAAAAATAAAGCCATTTCTAAATTTCAGTATTTGAATTATTACTACAGTACAATGTTATAATCCTTAGTATGCAAAGCCATATTTCTTTTATTTAGCACGTATCCTGCTACACATAGACAACTTTCATGGCTGTGACTGGGAGCTTTCACACCACCAGTAAAATACTAAAATTTGATGATGGGTAGTTGCTAGAAGTCCTAATGACCTAGCTTTAATTTTCAATTTGACACAAGGTAGAATCACCTGGGAAACAGTCTCAGTGAGGGTTGGCCTGTAGGTGTATCTGTGGGTATTGTCTTGACTGCACTCACTGACATCACCTGGTAGTGGGCATCACCAGCCCGCGGTCTAAGGCTCGGATACGTATTAGACAAAGCCCGCTGAGTAGGTGATATGTATGCATTCATTCCTCTGCTCTTATCCGTGAATGTGATTTGACTAGTTGCTTCAAATTCCTGTCACCTTGTATTCCACACAGTTATGGAATTTTTAGCACAATTTTAAAGCAGAATAAACCCACTTCTCTTACTTGCTTTTGACCAGGGTGTTTTATTATAGTGGCCCAAACGAAGCTCCAGCGATGATGAGAGGATAATTTTTATATCTTCATTTCTTCTGTGAGGGCTGGAGACTGTAAGAACTTTACATGTTTCTTATGAGGATTAAATGAGAAAATATGAAAAAGAATACCTAAAAAAAAAAAAAAATACCTTTTGATGAATACCTGTTCACATTCTATCCTCTTGTTACATGTGAGGTTTGGGAATTGTAGCCTAACCAAAATTTAAATAATAAAAAGAAGATCATAAGCTACCTGTAAGAGATACCTTATAGTTTATAGACTCTCTATGCACATTTGCATGCTTTCTTGGTTTGTTTGTGAACATAAGTATCATATGACAATCTTTGCACTTCAAGACATTCAAGTTTTAATGTATTTTCTTG
>BDUI01003216.1:68408-78666 GCA_002335545.1 Apodemus speciosus | reverse complement strand
CAATGGAGTGAGGCAAATAGGAAATCTCTTAGATTTCCTATAGAGGGTATAGAGTTGGCTATACGCTCTATGTGAAACAAGAAACTTTAACTTACCATGCCAAAGACAACAAAGCAACTTGCCTACCTCTGTTGGCTTGAGAAAAGATAAACCACTGCTGAGTAGTTAAAACATAAGCCACTTTTCTGTATATTTACAGCCTGGATTCACTTTCATTAACTCTGATATTAAAACAGCAAAAGGAATATATTACAAAGAATTTCATTAGTCTTAAATTGAGGGTTCTGCGAAGTAAGTGGTGTAATTGAATCCAACTGCTTGCAAAGAATTTAACTACAGAGATAGCAAATGTAAAATGTGCCTGTGTGTTTTGTGTTTAGGATAATAAAAATGGGAATCACAGTAACATTTCCTACGTAGATAATAGAAGCTCAGGGAAACAGGTCATTCTACCATGTTCAAAACACTGAGAGCTCCAAATATACCAAATTTTATTAGTAGTTTTGTATGAGATACAGTATCTTGCATAAAGTTGTTCTTAGTTTCATATTCACATCATCAGTTTCACTTTTAGAATATGTATTTAGTTAGGTGAAAATTTCAAAGCTCACAAATAAGTTTGTCAGGTAAAAACAAGCATAACTAAGCTTTGCCTGCCAGAACTTCACTGGAAAATGCTGAAGAAGACCATGCCTTTGTGCTTCCTATCACCTCTCTCTCTGGCTGTRACTGAAGGCCGCACTACTGAACAGTTGTGAAGGGTTTAAAAGTTAGAGAAAAGGGAGGACGGTGAAAGAGACAATTACGTCAAAGTCTTTATGTTCTTTGCTTTTGAATATTTGTTGTTTCTTTGATCTGGACTAAAACTTGCACCTCTATTATGGGAGTTTTGTACYTTTCTTTAAATGGGATTTTTGTCTTTATGTTACAGTCAAAATATTTCAACTGAAGTACTAGTTTACTCAGACTATTGTAACTGCAGGTAATAATTAATGGCGTGGTTTCTGGTTTTGTTTTGTTTTGTTTTGTTTTTAAGTATTCTACATTTTAAAGTACTTTTTATTTCACCCTTAGGAGAAATTACTATTTTCTTTTTAGGTTTTTAAAACTTCAATTCTGAATTATATTAGGGTTCTGGTTTGAACTCTATTAGACTCCCACTTTGCTTTTGGCGTGGCTTTCTCATGCTACCTGTTAAGTTCACGCTGTTTCCTAAAGCGTGGAAAGAATAGATTCTACTCTTTCATGTGTAGTTTTATCTTCTAGTTACGTTCTGGAGGCCTCTGTGCTTGTTTTCAAATCTTTTGCTTTTTATAAAGTATTATTTTGAACATATGTTCCACATAATCTAGCAAATTCTTTTAATCATAATTACTGCCCAACAGTTTAAATAATTTTTAGCTGGATTTTAATCTGTTAACTCCATGCTGGTCTACAGGTATTCTAGACCATTTCACTTTTAAGTTTTCACAAGTAATAAAACTGAACATAGATGTTCTTACCTATTTTTCTATTGATCAATGTGCTTATTTTTCTCCTTTTGTTTTGTAACTTGTTCATTTAATTTGAAATTTGAATAACTACTTACCTTATCCWAGCGTGTAATTATTGAAACTTTTATCACCCTACAAGTTTCCTTAAATTCTTTTGCTACTCAATATAATACAGTCAAAATTCTAATATGGTACTTAATATGTTTTATGTAACATAGATGAATATTTTGATCAAATTCTTTAGAAAGTAAATTTTCATGATTTTTATTCATGCTTAGCTTAGTCCTTATTTTGTTTTAATTGCTGTCCTTAACAGATTAAAATAAATTCTCAAAACTAGTATAGTCAGATATTAATGTACTTTTCTGTGTTAATAATTAAAGGGAATTTATATAAATTTCAAGTCAGTGTTTAGATTTTAAGCACCTTTGATCAAAGATTTTGAAAAGGATCCAATTACTTTAAAGTTTATTTAGTACAGATGAGAATAAAAGGTAAAAATTCTGAAACTCTTTTTGTCTTATATTCTCTTGTTCCAAAAAAAAAAAAACAAACAAACTTGTTTCAGAATAAAAGGAAATGAATAGTCTCAAGTTTGACTTACAATAATACAACAGTCTGTCCTTCTAAGTAAACTTAAGATATTTTTTACCATACATATGAATTGTGGCGTAAGTATCAGAACAGGATCAACAGAGACTACTTCATTCATTCAACAAGCACTCACTAAGCATATTATCCGTATACTATAGTAGATAGTTTCAGTGGGTTATATTCTTAAATTGTGTGAAATTTACAGTCTTATAAAGTATTTTGATCTTACATGCTAACCATATGTTAACTTTTATTTTAGATGCCTGGAATGATGTCTTCAGTAATGTCAGGAATGATGATGTCTCATATGTCTCAAGCTTCCATGCAACCTGCCTTACCGGTTCGTAATCTTATGGAAATAATTATTTTCTGTGTTCTGATTACTTTCATTTATAAATAATAATGTGTGTGTACTTTATAGGACACCCCAAAACTAATAATGGAATTATTATGGAAATTGGAGCATTATTTTACAAAATATATCCATGTTCAGTGATAAAACTAATTCTGTAATAAATAAAACATGTAAGCAATTTGTGAGGGAAAATCATTTTAGAAACCATGTAATATTTTCAAACGTGGCATTTAATTAAGTGCTAGAAAAAATTGACATTCAACTTAAGAATGAGAAAACTTAATTTTTTTGAAATGCCCAGTTTGATAAAACTTGTTGCAAATTGTTCTTGAATAGAGACTTATTGTCACACGTAGGTTGGTGATACTAGCTTAAGCTTCTTTGTTCCTGAGAGTCTATTGGTTTTAATGAATGGGTATGACATACTTATTTAGATTAGTAAGTTTTTAGTGTTTTAGTCAAATTACTATATTTATTAACATTGCATATATTACATTACAGAAATATGTTGAGTCTTAAGGCCCTATTTCTAATATATTGATATTGGTGAATTTTGTTGCTTAATTAGTAGAACTTGTTTTTCAGAGCTTTGGAAATTTCAGAATTGAGGGGAAGGTTGTGGTTCTGAATACAGTTGATAACCATGTAATGTCTTAATTAAGTTATCCCGACTTTGATGATCTCTTGAAATGTATAGAAAGCCTGGCAGTTGAAACCACTAGAAATACTAGTCTTTTAGTGGCTTACAGKTTACACATGAAACTGATTTACATAACATTGATTCTATAAAATGTAGTTTAAATGATTTTGAATGTTAGTAATTTAATTTCTCTTTTTGCAGCCTGGAGTAAATAGTATGGATGTAGCTGCAGGTATGTCTACAATGTATGGTGGACTTCATTTGGAAAGATGCAGTCATATTACAACAAGGAGCAAAAGTGGTGTCTGGGGCTGAGCAGAAGTACTTGCTGGGTTGTTTGTTTGTTTGTTTGTTTGTTTGTTTCAGAGGACCGGGCATGCACTCCCCACTCTTATATGGTTAACAACCACTTGTAATTCCAGTTCCAAGGGGATCTAATGCCTTCTGTCCTTCTTGGGCGCCAAGCATGCATGTGGAATACATATGTGCTAACAAGCCCCAGTTTTTAAAACTGATCTTTATGATCAGTTCTTAATATTTTCTCAATATCTGACAATAGCATTTGCAACTGAATCCTTAAGTCAGATTTATTGTACAAAATCTTTGGTTCTCATTTTTTATATTTTGTGGTATTATTAAAGACTTAAAAATTTATATTGGAACAGTTGATCTGAATTCTGTGCTTAACAATCTCACCTAAATTCCTTTATTCTATATGCCACTAAAGTACAATGATGCTGGCCGGGTGGTGGTGGTGCACGCCTTTAATCCCAGCACTTGGGAGGCAGAGGCAGGCGGATTTCTGAGTTCGAGGCCAGCCTGGTCTACAGAGTGAGTTCCAGGACAGCCAGAGCTACACAGAGAAACCCTGTCTCGAAAAAACGGAAAAAGAAAACAACAAAAAAGTACAATGATGCTTCCGTCAACATAATCAGAGTCAGAATATTTACACAACGAGCCCTACTGAGTCCATATTTCTACTTAGGGAACATAGGAATGGATAGTACTTTTTAGATATGCAGTATTTGTTCTTCTTGAACTTCTGTTTTACAATTTTTGCTTTCTCATTTACTTAAGTTGATTGGTTGCTAAAGTTAGACATTATTTGTGTGAGCTTTATCACTAACACCTGAAAATCCCTTATATCATAAAGATACACAAATACAAACATACACGTGTATCAACATAAAGATATATATGTGCATATATATCCCATATATGATATATATGTGTGTGCCATATATTTATACARTAGTATAGGACAGCATTAACAAAACTTTATGTGATAGTGGAAATGTTCAATAACCTATACTATCAAATACAGTTGCTACTAGCTACATGTAACTGAGTATTTGAAATGTGGTTAGTACAATTCAGGAACCACTATTTTAAGAAAATTATTTAATCCTAATTTGAATTTTAAGCAGGAATGTGTGGTATCTTACATTATACAGTAGCACATGCATAGGATCAAAGAAACTGGGCTTGGCAGGAGTTAGAGAACAGAGCATTATTGTACTTTAGTAGCATAAATAATAAAGGAATTTAGGTGAGATTGACAATTAAGAACATCCAGAAAGCATAATGAATGTTTATTATTTGGCAGCTGACAGTTAACTTTGGAGATTGAAAGCTCTAGTTCTGAAAATGCTTTATGCTGTAGATGTTTTACTTGCGGGATGGAAAACAAGCAAACATAATATAGGACAGATCATAAGCTTAAGTAAGAATAAGGAAGAACTATTTATAAATATGGGAACTATCAAGGAGCACTTCACTTATCACTATGAATATTTTGTCTTTTAGGTGCAGCATCTGGTGCAGTAAGTACTTACTTCCTTTTATTTCATTAACATGCTGAATTGATCCTTGGTTTCTGGAGATTATTTGCTAAGCATCTTTAGTTTTCCATGCCAAATGTTGAAATTTTTTATTTAAAAAAAAAAATGAATGTTAGGAGAAATTGTTTCTATTTTATGTGACTGTTTCAAAATACTAAGGCCAACTACTTTAAAGAAAACAGGTTTTTGTTGTTCCAGTCTACTCTGGCAGAGGAATCACTGCCAACATACTGGGTTTTGTAAACACCCCTATGGGTAAGACTGTCACTCTTGAGTTGAACCCTTATCTGCTAGAGAAAACGTAAAATCTAAGATCAAGGGTATGGGAGGAATTCCTCCTGATAAAGTCTGCTCCCTGCTAGTAAGCAGTTGGAAGATGTCCTACTTTGTCTCACCTCAGCATTCACCAGGACTCCACCCCTCATCCTGTGTTGAGACTTCATGGTGGTGCTGAGAAAACAAGTCTTTCTTCCCCAGGAAGAATAAGCATAGGAGAAAGGCTAAGTTTGCTGTGCTGAAATACTGTAAGGTGGATACAAATGCAAAATTAGTTGCCTTTGTCGAGTCTCCTTCTGATGAAACTGGTACTGGAGATTCCGTGGGCAGTCACTTTGACAGACAGCACTGTGGCAAGTGTTACCTGTCTTAACTGCGTTGACAAACCAAAACCAGGAGTTGTGCATGAGTTAATAAAAGGACAAGAATTAGGGTCAGGGTGGGAAAGAAAAGGAGGGATCTGGAAAGATGGCTCTGGGTAAAAGTGCTTTGTTTTACAAGCATGAGAACCTACTTTCAAATCTCTGTATGCCTGTAGCCCCAGCACTGGAGTTCAAGATAGGCTAGCCCCAAGAGCTCTGGCCAGTTTAGCCAAACAAAGCAGTAAACTTCTGGATCATAGAGTAAGGCGGAGAGCAGTAGAGATTCTGGAGTCTTTCTCTGGCATATATCTGTATTTACAATGAAACTCTCACCTCCTACCCATCAAAGGCAAGAAAAGAAACAGAATACAGAGTAATGGGTTTCTATAGTATTTTCAGATATGCATATAATTAACATTGAATATATTTATCCCCCTTTTGTTTGTTTCTTTATTTCTCAAATAAGTGCCCATTTTTCTATTGTATAAGTCTAGGTTTCACATACAATAGAGCGTGTGCTTTTTTTTTAAAGATTTATTTATATAATGTATAATAAAAGTGTTTTGTTTGCATGTATGCATACCATCATATCCCATGGGACTATAGACAGATGTTAACCACCATGTGGGTGCTGGGAATTGAACTGTGGACCTCTGGAAGAGCAGCCAGTACCTTTAATTCCTGAGCCATCTCTCCAGCCCTAAGCATGTAATATTTTTATCGGGGCATATTTCTGTTTAAATTATGATCTCCGGTTTGTTTCATTTTCTTGCAGACAAAATGACTTTTTTCCTTATGAGTTAATTTTATAAACACACATTTGTATTAGTTCTCCATTATTTATAGGAACCCAGGGTTCGTCTCAAAGATACTGTGTTAAAAGTGACAAGTCTCCCTTGTGTTTTGACTTGATTCCTAAAAGAATTCAGGAATGTATTTTAGAGGTTTTTTTTTTTTTTTTTWAAARAAYRTCATGTTTCTGAAGTGGCCATACTAATTTACATTCCCAACAGGATATTAGAGTTCCTATTTCTCATACCTTGACAACATTTGTAGTTTGTTTTTCTCTTTTCTTATTGATTCCAGTTTTGACTACCAGGAGTTAGAACTTCGCATTTCCCTCTTAGCTAAAATATTGAGTAATTCTCTCATACTTGGTAGTGCATGAATTCAGTTCAGTCAAGTGTGCRAGGCTAAAGCAAGCATATCTGGTGGAGGCCGGCAGAGTCTACAGTGCTTGTTGCAGGGCAGCCAGGGCTACAGAGGTTAACGCTGTCTTGGAAAACAAAACATGTTTGCTCAGTTCCCTTGTCCATTTATTGAATGTACTATTATTTTGGTATTTAATTTTGAGTTGTTATTTACTCTGGATACTCCTCATCTGTGTGAATATATAGCAAAGACTTTCTACCATTCCCTATTCTGCCATTCTACACTGTTACTTCTTTTGCTATACATAAATCTTTAATTTGATAAGCTCTGTTGTCAGTTCTTGTACTATTCCTGAGTTAGAGTAATTGTCTATATCCTGCAATGTTTCTCCTATTAGTTTTAATGTTTCAGGTCTTGCTTTAAATTGGATTTACATTGAATTGATTTTTATGAAGACCCAGTTTCATTCTAAGTGGATATCCATCCAGTTTTCCAGGCATAATTTATTGAAGCTGTCATATTTCCACTGTATTTATTTTACACCTAGTTTACACCTTCATATTTCTGAGATTTATAGTAGAATGACAATAGCTTCCATAGACTTACTAGGAGTGTCATTATCGGAGGTGTGGCCTTGTTGGAGGAAATGTGTCACTGGCATTGGGCTCTGAGGTTATTTAGTGAAATTATTGTTCCTTTGTTCTTTTGAGCAAGGGTCTTTCTATGTGTATCCCCTAGATGTCTCCTGGAACCCACTATATAGATCAAGCTGACCTCAAACTCAGATTGCTTGTCTCTGGTTCCTGAGTCCTGGTTTTTTGTTTGTTTTATGTATTTACCATTGCTCTCTTCAGATACACCAGAAGAGGGCATCAGACCCCATTGCAGATGATTGTGAGCCACCATGTGGTTGCTGGAAAGTACTTTTAACCACTAAACTATCTCTCCAGCCTAAGTCCTGGGATTTTTTTGAAGAGTGCTTTGGATATTCAGATGAATTTTAGAGTTCTTTGAAAGTTATTTTTCAGATTTTGGTGTGGGTTGCATTCAAGATGATCATTGCTTTTGATAATAGAGTCTTTTCCTAGTACAAATTCTGCTAAACACAGAATACAAAAGGATTTTCTGTCCACTAGTGTCTTTGGTTTCTTTGACAGTGTTAATGAAGTTTTCATTGTGGAGGTATTTTACCTCCTTAATTGTATGTATTCCTAGATAGTTTATTATTATGTTTTAAGGCTATTGTATATACTATTGTTTTATTTCTCAAGCATGTTCAATATTTGTATATATAAAAATTACTATATAATAATATATATAAAAGCTACWAATTTTGCATGTTTACTACTTTACTGAAAATGTCATGTCTGAGGGTTTTCTGCGGAGTCTTTGGCGTCTCTTAGGTATTAATAGAGTCATTTGCAAGTAGAAAATTTAATGTTTCCTTTTTGTATCTCTTTATCTTACTCTGCTGCTCAGAATCCAAGCATTTTGTTGAATAAAGGTAGAAAGAATTGATACCTTTTCCCTTCAGACTTTAGAAGAGATACCTTCACTTAAAAGGATGAATAGAGACAACTAGGCATTTTGTCTGTAGATCTGAGCACTGTCAGATCCTACCTAGCAGTAAACTAACTACAGTTTGAGAAAAAAAGAAGCTTCCTTAACACTGATCAATCCACTAAATTTAGCAGCAAAGCATCAACCTGTATCTTTGAAGGCCCATAAATGGGTAGTTTGTGGGCTCTCGGATTCCATGGTAACATACGGCTGATAAGGCACACTCCTCGCTTAACATTGTCCAAGTTGTCACCTGTGTTACTGATGATCTAATGGATGATGCTATAACTGAGCAACTAATATAAYAAGCCTTATCTAGTGTGTAACTTTTAATATATAAGTGGTACACGTATGAGCTAATACACACATAGGCCTAGCGTATGTGTCTTAGGTAAGTGTTAATACATTTAGAATCATCATCCAGTCCTCCAATAGTTTTTCACTAAAGTGTCTTTTACATGTTTTCTTTTCTGCCCAGAGTAACCCATGCTACCAGTTATATTTAAATTCATCTTTGTCTTGATATATTTATGTTCAGTGGAAAGCAATACCAGACTGAAAAAAAAAAAAAAAAAGACTACCAGGGATTAAAGACAAAATTCAAAAACTAATGCAGACAGACACCAAGCAACAACAGAAATTAGGATGTGTTTTCGATCCTGATGTTCTGTAAAATGCTATGTTAGATACATGCCTTTGCAGTTTGTATTTGTAGCTTAGCATCCATGGTATTTGTTTCCACTGAACTTTAATCCCTTTTTTCTTTACTGACTGCATACTAATATGTACTGTAAACTCTGATACAATACATTTAATTTAATTRCTAACCAAATTATTTTTATTTCTGTTCTCAAGTACAATATTGCCATAAAAAACATGGTACATGCAACCTCATTTATTCATAGGAATTATATTCCTGTGGAAAGTTACAGTTGACAARTGGTATAACTAAGAATATTCTAGTTTCTGGCAGAAAAAAGTGGCTTTACTGTTAGGAAATTTAAAAAATATTACAATTACTTTGTTTTCCTTTTTATGGAAGCACACAGTGATAAAAATCAGTCCTAATAAATTTGTCAGTGAGTGTAAAATAAAAAATAAAATAAAATCTTAGTGTTGAATAAGCAAGTGGTACCATTTGTTTTTTATTTCTACTTATTGTTATATGTCATAATCTTATCCTTTAAAAAGTAGGATGTAAATCATCTTTGTAGCCTGCATCAACCATAGTTAACTTTGTTACTGTATGAAAAGCTGATTACAAGAAAAGACCAACTTGAAAGTCAAACAACATTAAAGTGCCATGGCTGAGACTTCTTTTGCAAGTTTTAGTAGACTTAAGGCATTCTGTTTTTAGATCCTTGATTTATATTTCTGAAGGATTATCTTGTACAAAGGGTAAAATGTTACTGAGAGCAGTCTTGGCATTCCTAAAACCTTAATTGATCTCTCTTACCTTTGGATTATTTTTGAATGTTCTCTTTTCCAATTTCTTTTCTACTTCTGTGGACAAATTACTCTGTGTGATCTGAGCTCTTCAGATAGTCATTTTACACTTGTATTTGGTCTTTGGTATGCGTGCTACCTCACAGATAGCACTGTTGAGTAATTTACATCTTAATTTTTTTTTCCTTTAGAAATCAATGTGGACAGAACATAAATCACCTGATGGACGGACTTATTATTACAATACTGAAACAAAGCAGTCTACCTGGGAAAAGCCAGATGATCTTAAAACACCTGCTGAGGTAAATGTTTGGAGACTAGGAATCAGAACTCTTAAGTAGCTTGGATATATTTCTTAGAATTTTATATGAAGCTCTAAAGAGCAGTTCTTCTGCATCTCTAATTAGTTAAGACACTGGGTGTACAGGTTAATGCAGTTAGAATAATAAGCAAGGGGCCTCACGCAGTGGCGCAGGCCTTTAATCCCAGCACTTGGGAGCCAGAGGCAGGCGGATTTCTGAGTTCGAGGCCAGCCTGGT
>BDUI01003216.1:55778-67675 GCA_002335545.1 Apodemus speciosus | reverse complement strand
TGATGTTTTTCACTGAAGAATGTTTTACCTAGCCAGCGGTATTCCATTTTTCTTTCCCTTAACTAAAGAACTTAAGACAGTAAATAAGTGTGCTTTCCACATACTGTATTACTCCTGTGGTCTAATATGTACATAGTGTTTGAGAAGGAAGATTGATAGATAATACTTACTTCTCATTCATAGACACACACTCTCAGGGTTATAACAAATTAATTGACTATGAAACTAAAACATTAGCTGGATGAGTCAGACTTCACTTTTCCCCAAACTTTCTATTTGTCTTATTTGTACTAATATATGAACACTCCATTCAGTAATTATGGCTGGTGGTTTTTACCTATGTGAACTAGGAGGAGAAGTGTGCACAGTTGAAATTCAGATAGATGCCTAACGTTGAGTAACAATAGTTAAATGATATATTCAGTAGTCGACARCTATCATGCTATGAATGTATGTAGAGTTACATAGATAGACATTGTCTAGTGAAAACAAGGGCAGATAGTCAGCAGTGCTGAATATGTTACTATTTACTGAAAGGTTTTTTCCCTTCTTCAGCAACTGTTGTCTAAATGCCCATGGAAAGAGTATAAATCAGACTCTGGGAAGCCTTATTACTATAATTCTCAAACAAAAGAGTCCCGCTGGGCCAAACCTAAGGAACTTGAAGACCTTGAAGGTAAGATGGGAAACAGTTCTCCTGGGAAGTTGTATATATACCAGTCACCTGGAAACAGTTCTCCCTGAATAGGATTATTCAAACTAAGGCCTGATTCTTTAAAAGAAAAAAACAAAATAAAATTGTGTGCACATTTTAAATGGTGTAACATTTTTGTGGGCTCTTATTTTCTTGTTGCTCTAGATCTCAGTTCTATAGATTTTAAATAGACTTTTATTTGATTTGATTCCATTGAAACTAGGATACCAGAATACCATTGTTGCTGGAGGTCTTATTACAAAATCAAACCTGCATGGTGAGCTGCTTTGATAATTCATTTTCTGTTATATTTAACATTTAGAGTATGTCACTAATTTTCACTAACCATGAATGGATAAATCTGCAGTGAAGCATTAATTCAAACAATTACTTCTGTATAAGAGTTATATTATAAATGAGCTTAAAGGTTTTAAAATTGTGTTTTGGTATTTTAAATAAACATAAATGTTGAACAARGTCACGTACAAACTTCTAGTATCCCTCAGAATGTTGGTGCATACATGGGACATATGATTAAGCTTAATCCTGATAGTAGGTAGTAGTTGATCTTGAGTCAGTTATTTTGTCCATATATTGTCAGATTTCACTTAGTATTAATTTTGTTTTAGTATCATGAAAAATAGTATCAATGTTTTTTTCTGAAAGTTAAGTTAAATAAATGAATAAATTATATATTTTATAGAATGAAAGCTTAGTTACTCAATACCATTAAACGTTTAGGAAAGAGTGTTATCTAACAATACTTAGGGCATAAAATAACACTCTGTGATGCGGCTAAGAATTAAGTTAGTTTACTCTCCTTAAAATATAATCCTTTATTAAATTGATCTCGATCAGCTATGTAAAAGGTTATAGGGAAGTGGTAGGGTATTACCTTACAACTTTAGATCATATTAGTGATCATATTTAGATCCTGATTGCCTCTTATGTGGATTTCTTTTTGCATCTTAAAATGGGTTTTCAGAAATATTTTCCCTTAAGAAGTGATCAGTTTTAAACACATTCATGGCGGCTTCTGTCCTTGCTCACACACAGCACCTCATTCTCATGGTACAAAGTAACGTGCGTGTCTGACCAACAAACTGAGAATTGACCCACGCCTGGGGTGCACAGAGATACTGAGTGTTCAGATCTTTAAAGCTCTATCTAAAGTGTCTGAGCATGAGCTTATAATGATATTACCAATAGAATCCCAAATTGCTCATCTACAGAGAATCAAGCTCATTTCTGATATGACTACAAATGGTTGGTTTGCATAGCTGCTTATCTGCTTATCAGTGCTAGTATGAAAARTGGGCCAGAAATCTCATGAGTTCAGTATCAGTTTAAATTTAAGTGTCTTTTAAAAGTCTCATCCCTGGAGACAATACTATTGTATTCCTAAATTATGAATATTTTCAAAGTGTGATTACATGGCTAGTAATCATCAGCATTGGAAAGATCGCTCAACAGTCACAGTCACAGTCCGCTATGGTAAAAACAGTCACAGTCCGCTATTGTAAAAAGTTCCTTGTTGTATTGAGAGGCTTTGAAACTAAACACTTGCTCTTTAAAGCAAGTTTTAAATTGTCAGATGATATATTAAATCGGATGAAATTATGGTACTTTCATCTCTTTTTATAGTTTGTTTTCAGTGGTTATATTTAAAAACTAGTTGTTAACTTTTCTGTTTTCTTTAATAGCCATGATCAAAGCTGAAGAAAGCAGGTAAGCAATTTTGAAAATCAGTATGGTTTACAAATTTGGCCATTTCTATAGCATTCATGTTTTAGTTGTCCCACTTTTTAAAAAGGATATGAATGCTATTTAATAGGATTAGGATAATGGTTGATGTTTTTGGAAGGTTTTATGAGAGGTGTAAAAAGGAAATATATTTACTCAAGTTTTGCTAGACAAGTACTTTACTATGGAATGCATTGGTTGTGAATTAAGTTTCTCATTTTGGAAATGAGTGAACTATCTCCTTGATAAAACTACAGCTTTTTTTTTTTTGTCGTCTTCAGGAATATACCCACAGCTTTGCATATGTTGGCAGTCAACTACTGAGCTATAGACGCCCAGCCTACAAAGTTGCCCTTTCATTGTTGAAATGTAGATTTTATAGGTCTTACGAGTTTTGATATATATCAAATACGTTATTCAGAGTAACAGTTTGAGGTTTTATTGAAGTAATTGGAAATTAGGAAATACAAGCATTTATATCAATATATCAATGCCTGTTTCATGTTACTGTGCAGGTTTGCTGAAAGCAAAATAATGGTAGAAGTTGGAAGTGGTAACATACACAGTGGGAAGGTTACAGTACTGCCTGAGCCTCATGGATCTGAGCCCAACCTAGGCAGTATGGCTAGATATTCTCTAAGACAAACATACGTTTAATATGGTCTTGTTCTGTGGTCTTTTGGGGTGGCTTTCTAGTTTACTGTCAGTGATTTGTTTAGCTCTTTGTTCCATTAGTGTTACAACTTTATAATTGGCTTTATTTAGCATTACTGTTATAGTATTGAAATGACTGGTTCTCTTTCTCTTTCCCTCCCTTTCCCTCCCTCATCCAACCCTTTTTGTTCCTTTTATTACCTCCCTTCCCTCTCTCTTTTAATGTATAGCAAGCAAGAAGAATGTACTGCTCCATCAACAGCCCCAGTTCCTACAACAGAAATTCCTACAACTATGAGCACCATGGCTGCTGCAGAAGCAGCAGCTGCTGTTGTTGCTGCTGCAGCTGCTGCAGCAGCAGCTAATGCCAACAGTTCCACCACACCCACTAATACTGTGGGAAGTGTTCCAGTTGCTCCTGAACCTGAAGTTACTTCCATTGTTGCTACTACTGTAGATAATGAAAATACAGTAACTGTATCAACTGAGGAGCAAGCACAGCTTGCTAATACCACAGCTATTCAAGATCTAAGTGGTGATATATCCAGTAACACTGGAGAGGAAACATCTAAACAAGAAACTGTAACCGAGTAAGTTTAGTAACTCAGACTTCTGCAAATCAGTGCCTGACTTAAAATATAAGAACTTGTTAATTTAGTCAATGACCATTAAATGTTTACATAAAGTTTTTCTAATATTGATCCATTTCAAAAAGGTGATTTTCAGTGGTGGCATGCCACCAAACTTTTGAAAGTAATCTGCTCAAGTTGTAATCGTACCTTGATTAACACTGAGTATCAATATACTATATGAAATCAAAATCAAGGCAAAAAGGAAAAAAATCAGCAGTTTACAAACTTCAAGTATTTTAAATAAAGGCTTGGTATCGTGCCCTGGTTGGTTTATTCTTGGTGAGGGGTTGTATGTTTGTTTTTCCCTCTTCGTTTCATGTGCTCAGTACAGCACTGCCAAGAAGTACTGTAGATTGCTGTTGAATGTAGAATACATTYTGGAAGATCAGAAGCTCTGCCAAGTAGAGTAGAATTAAACTTTGTCATTCTTTTTGGGTTATTGGTGGTGGTTGATTTTCAGCTTACAGTAAATAAATTRAAAATTACAAACAGCTGTTTTCAAAAATGCCTCAGAAGAGAGAAGGCACTTTATGTAGGAATCACAAATAAGGAAGTCACTTACAATTGCAAAACTTACAATTGAGTTATTCTGTCATAGGATGCAAGGTGTAAGTGGAAGACTAATCTTTTTTTTTAAGATTAMTAGAATAAATATTATATGTAAGTATACTATAGTTGTCTTCAGCCGTACCAGAAGAGAGCATCAGATCTCTTTTTCGGATGGTTGTGAGCCACCATGTGGTTGCTGGGATTTGAACTTAGGACCTGTGGAAGAGCAGTCAGTGCTCTTAACCACTGAGCCATCTCTCCAGCCCAGAAGACTAATCTTACCAAATACTATTATCCAGTTACTGTTAGTCATATCGCCTCCATCTCTCCACGYCTTACTGTAAATGTCTCTTCTCTTCTCTCATGTTAATTTCACAAATGACTGTATGGTGTTTTAATAGTGAGGTATTTAAAAAGAAATGAGATGGTTAAGAATAAAGGTCACATTTTCTTTTGATTTGCTCTTCTGACCTTGGCTATACATATATTTAAGTATATATATTTAAGCATTTTGTGTGTGTGTGTACATATCCACCAGAAGAGGGCATCAGATCTCATTACAGGTGATTGTGAGCTACCATGTGGTTCCTGGGAATTGAACTCAGGACCTCCGGAAGAGTAGCCAGTGCTCTAAACTGCTGAGCTGTCTCTCCAGCCCCTATATCATTACATTTTCTGCATTCATAAAGGTTCTTCATGTCAAGGGATGACATCTTTTGATAAAAGCTTTTGAGTTATCATTCTCCTACATATTATGTTTGAACTTTTTGAATACTAAAATACTGAGATGCTCAAAATACTTTATGCAACTTGGTATGATAATTGCATGTAATTTGTGCATTATTATTATATGTATATTTCTGTTACTTTTAGTATATAATACAATATAGTTTACATGGTATAATTACTTCAAAATAATGAGAAATTACTTTATTCATCACAATTATGTTTTATATTATTTTTTATCTTGCTACTCCGTTCATTTGTATGAATGTGAAAGGCCAAGTGTAATTTATTTTTCATAATTTTAACAAGTATTCTTTCTTGGCAGCATTTCAATATTAGTTCATGAATCCTAATTTCTTAATAATTGTAATTAACTTGTATGTAAGGACACATAAAGAATGATATATTTCCGTATATTCCATTCTTATGTCAGTAGCTATTGCAGTGTCAAGTCCATCATTTTTTATAGTGAACTAAAGTTTTTAAGTTTAATGTGGGATCCCAAACAAGGAGTTAATAATTCTGTATTAAATTAATTCTTTTTGAAATCACTATTCAGCAGTATTTTTTACAATATTCCAAATAATATTTATTTGGAGTTCTGGGTTACAGAGTTACTTAGCACTTGTGCCATAGTATATTATCAGCCAAAAAMCAACATAAGAATAAATTAGCATTGCTGTATTCTATTAATTCTAGGCTAGCAAAATTAACTAAGCTGGATTTTGCTAATTGACCACTTATTTTGCTCCCTTATATTCTTTGTAGGTTTAATATACACATGCATATGTGAAACATAAATAAATATAATAAGCCATTTATTAACGTATAGACTAGTGATGCAGGTCAGCTTAGTGCAGTTCCATGTTATGTTCTGCCCTTTACAGAGGGTCTGGTAACAACTATGTCCTTGGCATCACACAGTCATATTTATTTTTAGGGTTCATGTAAGAAACTTTCTTCTGAAATTGTCAAGTTTTAGGTCAGCTTCAAACAGCTAAATGATTAGGAGATTTTCTCAGCAGAAAATAGTTACTAAAATTATGAATAGCATGTTTAAATTTCTGTCTCTCTAGTTTTACTCCTAAAAAAGAAGAGGAAGAGAGCCAACCAGCAAAAAAAACATATACTTGGAATACAAAGGAGGAGGCAAAGCAAGCATTTAAAGAATTATTGAAAGAAAAGGTATTATAGATTTTTTTAAGTAACGTAATAATTTCCTAGTAAATGTTCACTTTGGTGCCTTTATTTAAAATACTAATCTCTTGAACTGTTATAACTGACAGCAAACTAAATTTGTTGTGTTTTAATTGAAGAACGCTTTTGTGAAACTTAGATATGGTATTAATTTCACAAGCATATTTTTGCCTTGATGTATAAGTTTTTTTCAAAAAACTTAAATCATTATCCTTTTGTTGATGGACTAATACAGAAAAATACTGTTTGAATTTTAGTGTGACTTTTTTTTCTTCACAAATTTGCTTCATTAAAAATGGATTTAGACATTAAAATATCTGCAAAAGGAGGTGCTTGATGTTTGCAGTGAGCATTATGCTTGCCTTCCCGTGATACTGTTGTATGAAATGCTAATTTTCCCTTTAAATAATTTTCAGCGTGTACCCTCCAATGCTTCATGGGAGCAAGCTATGAAGATGATCATAAATGATCCTCGGTACAGGTAATACGACGATTTAGAAATTGACTTTTTACCTTAATGTTAGGGTATTTAAAATTACGTAAACAGTAAAACTGCATAGTTGTCCTTAGCTTTGTAGTTTGCATAAACTTTTTGTGTGCTACCGCCAGCAACCCAAAAGACTTGTAAAATTAGAATCAGTTTAAAAACTAGAAATTGCTTTTTAGAATCGTTTTATATCTTTAGTAAATTACACAAATGTTTTTATACACATGAACCTTTTTTCCAAAGCATTAACACTTCCTTCTCGGCCTTTATGCTTTTTTCTTACATGACTTTTTTATCATTTAGTGCGTTAGCAAAGCTGAGTGAGAAAAAGCAGGCCTTTAATGCCTATAAAGTCCAGACRGAGAAAGAGGAAAAAGAAGAAGCAAGGTCAAAATACAAAGAAGCTAAGGAATCTTTTCAGCGTTTTCTTGAAAATCATGAAAAAATGACTTCCACAACCAGATACAAGTAAGGTTTCTAAGTGTGCGGAAAGTGACTCCCCTGTCGTTTGTGTCCTGCATGTTGCTGACTCGGCCAAGACAGATGTAGTGAACACAGCTCGTGTAAATGAGGGTGCGGCAGTTTTATAAGATACCCCCCCCAAATGTCAGGAATTTGACTTTACATATAGGCCCACTTTTAAGGTATTAATTGGGGAATGAACATACCACATTAGCTGTTACCTGTTTTAAAGTCTGCAGAAGGTGCCTTAATATTAGTAAAAGAAAATAGAGGCTTTTGCTCTTCTGTTGATATTTTATTGACTGTCATGGAATTTTCCTGAGTAATGATTTTTAAACTTACAATGGAGAGAGTGCTCATTGACTACCTTTGAAAAATGATCTAAAATTGTATTGATGCATTAAGGAAGTAACATTTGGGAGGCTGGAGAGATGGCTCAGAGGTTAAGAGCCCTGACTGCTCTTCCAGAGGTCCTGAGTTCAATTCCCARCACCCACATGGTGGCTCACAGCCATCCATAATGGGATCCCATCCCCATAATGGGATCYGATGCCCTCTTCYGGTGTGTCTGAAGACAGTAACAGTATACTCATCATATATATCAAATAAAGGAAGTAACATTTGATTTCATAATCACTAGAAAAGCTGAGCAAATGTTTGGGGAGATGGAAGTTTGGAATGCAATATCAGAGCGTGATCGTCTTGAAATATATGAAGATGTTTTGTTCTTCCTTTCAAAGAAAGAAAAGGTACTTTTAAAATTATCAGTATTTCAACATTCTGAAGAATTTTACTTTAAATGCTATAACAGTTTCTTAACTTGTAGAGTGTATTTTATACATCATATTTATTCATTGGAAACTATATTAAAGGTAAAATGAGTTAACTCATTCTTTATTACCTCTTTTCAAAGATAGTAATTATTGTTTAAATCATAGTGGGTACCGATTTGTCCAAATATTTATCACTGTTAAATTGTTTTGCATCCATTCTTAAAGGAAACATGGATGATAGTTCATATATTACTAAAACTTTAAACATAGATGGATGACATTGAAGACTTTGGTACTTACATGCTATGACTGCTTTCAGTACCCTCACTATAAAATGTGTCTGTACTGCATGCTGGTAAGGCCCTGAGTTTATGGAATAAGGACACAAAAACAAATAGTTTTTGGATTCTGACTTCAAAGACATACAAAAAAACTAAAAGTAAGGACTTTGTCACAAACAACACTAACAAAATAAAAGGTGTTGATACTAAAGGCATATATATAACATTTGAAACTTACCAGAACATAAAGTAATCTTAAGTAATTGCAATTCAGATACCTTGTTAGAATGTTAAAAGGTATTCAAACATTTGTCATAGGAACAAGCAAAGCAGTTGCGAAAGAGAAATTGGGAAGCCTTAAAGAACATACTTGACAATATGGCTAATGTTACGTACTCTACCACGTGGTCTGAAGCCCAGCAGTATCTGATGGATAATCCAACGTTCGCAGAGGATGAAGAGTTACAGAGTAAGAGCAATGACAAAAAGTGCTGTCCAGTCACAAAGTTATTGTCAAGTTTTGTATGAAATCAAAATTTCTGACTTTTTATATGGTTATCAACTCAATTTTATACAATGATTTGTCCATCTTGGGAGAGGGGAAAGCTTTACTTTCAAATGGGTTCCTTCTAATTGAATTTTAAATTTAGATTTAGGAAGAAAATACTTTAGGAGAGATCTAAGTTATATTTTACAGATAATTCTTGAAATATGTAATAAATCAACCATTTGCAGATCATTGGTGTCTTCTGAACACAGCAAGGCTGCTGCACTTAAAAACTCAGTGACTAAGACATCGTGCACAGTACTTACTCCCAGCATGCAAATGGGAGTTGACCATGAAATCTCACCCTTTTGTATATAGAGATATCCGCAATTGATAGCTGCTGGAGGGGGAGAGGCTCTTCTCCCTTTAAGAGAGTGGGTCCTGATAACTTGGCCATAATCCATGGAAGACCTTAGATCCAAGAATTTGGGGGCACGACAAATTAGTCTTGATGGGTTTAAAGTAAGCAAGAAAAAGTGGTGACAGCAAAGTTAGGTGGACGAGTAGAGGGGACATCTGTGAAGAGTTGTGGGGGCGGTGATGAATATGATACAGAACTCTTGAACTAAAACATTTTAAATACAAAGTAGTACTTTGGGGGTTAAGCATGACGTCGCKTCTGTCAGCCAGTCCCTGTGCCATGTGCACATCCTCCACTTCTCTGTAGTATTGAAGTCGCAACTTGAGTCATTCTAAAATCGAATTCAAACACAAGTGGTTTTTTAATACTGAATTGGAAATTTGTAGAGTTTAATGCAAATAGACTGCTTTCCTTGTTAATATTTCAATTTTTTCATTTGAAAAATGCTATAGACATGGATAAGGAAGACGCATTAATATGCTTTGAGGAGCACATCCGGGCTTTAGAAAAGGAAGAAGAAGAAGAAAAACAGAAGACTTTGTTGAGAGAAAGGAGGAGGCAGCGTAAAAATAGGGAATCTTTTCAGGTAATAACAAGATGCCTTTTCTGGCTTATAGCCATTGAATGTCAAGAAGTATCAAAACAGTTCTGAAATACTTGTTTCTAGTTCGTTACCTAGGCTTTGTGCATGACCAGTATGTTGAACTTCTTAATTTTTATAATTGAGGCTTTGTTCTTGGACGATTGAGGCGAAGCCAAGCATAAGGTTTTAGCTGAGCAGCACGGCGTAAGGGCTAGCACCAGCGAGACGCGGCCTGAGTGCTTTGTAGCAGTGGACTGATAGCTGCTTCCCAAAGGACATGCTGTACAATTTAGACATGGAACATAATTAATCCCTTTACTTGGGAGTTTCGACTATGTTCCTTTTTCACTTCTAGTGGTATTCTTCTACTACAAAGAAATGAATTTTTGCTGTTTAAATCTCTATGGGTTTCCTTTGAGATAGGGTTCTAGGCGACTCAGGATGTCCTCAGACTTGCTGTAAAGCCCAGACTCATATACTCTTGATCTTTTTGTTTCCACCTTTCAAGAGCAGACAAAAGCCACAATACCTGCCTAAGGTATTTTACCTGTATAACCTGTGGTTTGAAGCTGTTTCTTAGTATATCATCTTTGTTGAATATATTCAGACAAATAAGGAAACAGACTTAGTGAGATACATCTAAGTAGGGAACTAGAATTTAAAACTATACAGTCTTGGTTACAGTCTTTATAGTCTTGTATTAAACTCTGTATTAGGGTGCCAGCAAGGCTGCAGTGGCTTATATGAGCTTGTTAAATTTTCATTTGTGTTAGACTCATGAAAAGACTTTTTTAAAAAACAATTATCCTAACCATGTCAGTGGTTACTAACTATTGCTATCACAGTTAAACACTAACTTACCTTTGTTCTATGAAACTCTCCACTCTGGAAAGTTAATTTTTTAGTAGTTCTATGTAAGATTATTCATGTGACTACTAAGAACACAGATTATTAAGCCTCATCCTAAGAATTTGGTCCAATAGATACAAGGTAAATTTTAATATGTAGTAATACTGATACACTCATATCAATACCAGTGACTTCTGAAAGTGTTTCTGATTGCCTACTATCATTCCTTTGATCACACTTAGCATGGAAATGATTTCAAAGACCAGTCTTATGAAAGCCTATGTTTTGTTTACCTATGTATTTAGTTTTTTGGGGGAATTCAATCTAACTTCTATAGCTAACTATAAAATAGGCTATTCCTAGTTTTAAGATAATCAACTATGTGACAAGAAAGAAAGGCTTTTTAGGAGAGCCATTAGAGTTTTACAGCTTGTAAGCTTCAAGGCCTTTTTAAGATTTAAAGTTTACAGTAGTTTAAATTTAAAATAGACATAAAAATAGAACTCTGGGTCATAGAGAGTAAGAATAAAGTATTGTTTTTAAAGACAGAATAAAATTATTATAATCATAAATCCTTATATTTAAGGAAAGGAAATAGTTTGGAGATCAGATAACAATTCCTAATTTTCCCAGACGCTCTGAGGAAGGTAATACATAATTATATTTAATTTATTTCCTAAAGATTGACTTTATGTGTATTTCCTGCTGATATGTACGTACCATTCACTTGCCTGGTGTCCAGATTCCCCTAGAACTGAAGTTATAGGTGATTGTGAGTCACTTTGTGGATGTTTGGAACAGAACCTAGGTCCTAACTTCCCCTAATCACAGAGCCATTTCTTCAGGCCATTGTTTAAAATTAACCTAAATAAAAATATCTAAAGGGTGCTATTTAAAAAAAAAAAAAAGTTTTGTACAGGACATGCACATATTCACTCTTTAGCCTTATCATTTGAAAATAGACAGTCATCTTAGTATCTGATATATGGTTATACATACACAATGTTTTATGGATTTTTTTTTATTGCTGTTGTTTTTATTTTTTTAATTGAATGTCTTCATTTACATTGCCAATGGTAAAACCTTTCCCCTATATCCCCTCTCCCCTAAGACTTCCAACCCCTCTCCTTCCTCCTTCCCCCTGCCTCCACGTATATGCCTCTACACCCACCACACTCCCTCCTCCTCCCCCCTTGGTTTCCCTTTGGGACCTCTGTTGAGCCTTTACCTGACCAAGGACCATTCCTCCCACTGATGCCCAACAAGGCCTTCCTCTGCCACATTTTTGGCTGGAACCATGTGTGCCCCTTCGTTGGTGGTTCAGTCCCTGGAGTCTTGGGGTGTCTGGGTGGCTGAAAT
>BDUI01003214.1:59149-76894 GCA_002335545.1 Apodemus speciosus | reverse complement strand
TAATCCATTGAGACGTTATGCCAAACGATATTTCAGAGTTTACTACAGCCAATGGCTTGATATTTAGTTTTCTCTACACTTGAACATCTTTATCCTCTACATTATTGACCCTTTAAAGAAGGCTTTAGATAATCATAAACAATGAAAAACAATAATCTCTCTTCAGGCTACATAGATAAAAGATAAAAGTATATCATCGCTTAAAAACATTCATACTAAAACTCTCAATTGATTCAACATAATGGTTTCTTTTGCATAAATTCCAACCTCCTTTATAGTAAAACATGACCAATTTTGTTTAACTTGATTTTATGTTACCACAAGATGCCTCAGGAGACCTAGAAAGTCACTTGGATGTCTGTTCTTATTTCTCTATGCTCATTTACCATGAAAGATATTAATTATTAAACATCCAAAGAGATTAAGGAATCACAATTTACTTTCAATAAAAGTATTTAATAATAATGTTGAAATGTATTTTGTCTTGCTTCTTAAAAATCATCCTAATTATTCTATCAGGAATTATAATACAAGGGCTGGTAAGAGAGCTCAGTGGTTAAGCATACTGATTGATTTTCCAGAGGACACAAGTTTAATACCCAGCACCCAAATAGTGGTTCACAATCATCCTTAAAATCTGTTTCAGAATAATCTGAAAGCCTCTTCTGGCCCGCAGTGATAACAGGCACACACATAATGTTCATATATATGTGCAGGCAAAATATACACATATAAAATAAAACAAATACATCACTAAGTATAGAGAAATAAAAAAAAACTAGAATGCACATTTAAATATACTTTGTCAGTTCACACAAAATTTTAACATTAATATTAAGTGTCCAAACAACACAGATATAGATGTCTTTATCAAGCCTCAGCACTTACATATTTATTCCTGAGAATTTTTTCATTCTTTCATCCATTTAAGTGCCTCACAGTGTATAATCTCCTCCATCAAATTCATGCTCATTTTTAAAGTAGAAATTTTTATACTTGAGCAAGTTAACAGGAATATTTCTTGTTATTCAGCATTGGAAACKATATAAAATGAATTCCATGATTGTATTTTGTTTTGTTTTGTTTTCTCTTGTTTTGCTTTTTTGTTTTTGCTGTTGTTGTTGTTTGCTTGTTTTTTGTCTTAATGAATTTTGTTGGTGGTGGTAGCTTTGTTTTGATTTTGAATCTTGGATTTTGCTTTGGAATAGAAAAAAAACAAAGCTGGGTGGTAGAGAGAAGTGTGTAGAGTAGTGGGGAAGAGTTGGGAAGAGATAGAGGTGGAGAAATGATGTGATTAAAATATATTGACAGTATGAAAAACCTTGATGAAAATAAATATATTAAAAATCATACAATATTTAATAAATTTGAGTGTTTTATGTAAGTTGTTCCAGTACGATAAGATCACATTTAAAAAAAATACTATTCTAGGGGCCAGTGAGATGACTCAAAGAGTAAAGGCAATTGTGAACAAGACTTCCAACCTCAGTCTGATGACTGGAAACTACAAGCAGAGTGGAGAGAAGGCAGCAATGTAACTTCCCTAGGACTCTCAAGTGCATCCTTAGATGGCTCTACCTCACACACATAAAAACACATGGAATAATGTAAAATGACGTGTGTGTTGCTACTGGGGAAAATTTGTGGGCATAATGTTAAAAACAATTAATACCTTAAATTACTTTTGAATGTAATCTAAGAAGATAATAAAGGGGAATTTGGTGTGTTTTATCTGCTCCAAAGGAGAGAAGAAAATTGCTAAATAAAGATTGGCTTTATAAAATATATACTGACTAGCTGCTCTATGAGCAATAATGGAAATAACCTGACAGTAAAAGTGACTCCTAAACTTAGTGTTTTTACCTTTCACTGAACATTTTCATTRCACATGGTGCCGTGCTACATATTAGCATCTTCATAAAAATATGTATTGTACATTGTACCTGTCTATATTCCTCACACACCACAGCCAATTCACCACTTCTCCTCCCCCACCCCATTAGTCACATGTGTTCTATTTTCATGTTCTCTATGCACACATGATTTTATGCAACTACATAAAATCTATGGAATGTATGATATTTTTTATTCTARTACTTTTAATTTATTGTGATAACTGCTCAATTCCTTCAGATCTCTTACAAATACCATACCTTGCTCTTATTTATTTGTGAAGAGTGCCTTGTATATGCTTACTTTTCCTTTATCCATTTCTTATGAGCACTCAGATTGCCTCTACAACTTAAGTATTATTATTACTTATTAGTGCTGCAATGAGCATTTGTATGCACATTTCTCCATGATATATTGACTTTAAATTATGTTGGCAAGCTAATCTTAAGTAGACGAAGTCAAGAGAGAGGTGGAGATGCTTGAAACCTTTGAAAGGCAAGCAGGGCTGATGGAGCAAGCATGAGATTGCTTACATCTGAGAACAACTACAGAATAGTGTGAGGTAATGGTTTAAGTATAATGCAGAGTCACTTAGCCTCCCAAAGCACCATTTGTGCCCAAGGTGTTTTCAGCAGCAGTACAAACTGTGTTGGATGCCCGCATAGAATTGTGTCAGCCACTCTTAGCTCACACACCAAGAACTGCTGAGCAGTATTAAACATCAAAGTAGCTGCATTCAATCAAAGTATAGTAGACAATGGAGAAGAACATTAGCTTTGTTAAAATTGAAGAAACGAATAACTGAACATAACCTCATGAATTATGGATGCTATCAAGTTCTCTGACAGATTCAATTCCCAAGTCGATCCTTGCAACTTGTCCTATATGACCTGAAGTAGTGAAGATCAAATGCTTTATTATTCAAAATTTGATCTTAAGGGAAATAAAAGAGGACATAGTTAATAACTGTGCTAAAAAAAACCTAGACATAAATGTAGATTGTCTCAGATATTTTGAGATTCCTGAAATATATCCTGTAACTAGAGGACATAGATGTTTCCTTGAATACAAAATATAGTAATACAGATATAAATTTTATTTAGGATGGAATTGGGAAAGTAGTCAGTAGCCACACACCCCCATCCCTTTTGTATGAAAAACATTGGACAACACATTGATTTCAAACCTACTTCAAAGCTGCAAAATGAAAATAGTATAAAAAAAGAACAAGGACGGAAAATCTTTCAGAGGATTGGACTCTAGATCCATAGGCAGTAATTATCTATATGATTATTGTCAACAGGGTGCCAAGGTCAATGGATAGATTTTTGCAAAAAAGACTATGAAAATGAATATCCATATTTGAAATTATAAAGTCTGACCATATCTAATAGTAATGAGGTTTCCCTTTTTTCATCTTAAAAAATTATTCTATGGGTGTAATTGTTTTTCTTGAATGTATATAAATATACCACATGTGCCCATGGAGGCCAGAAGAGGGGTAAGCTCCTATGAAACAGAAGGTGTATATGGTGGTGAGCCATTATATGGGTAAAAGCAAGCAACTGAATTGAAGTCGTCTACAAAAGGAACAAGTGCTCTTAAATACTGAAATAACTGTCTAAGTCCTAGACAGTGTTTTCTATGGCAATAAAATTAAAACCAACAATAACAAAAATATAGGCAAATGGGTCATACAAGATTACATATTGAATTAACTACATTCGTTTCAATGTAAAAAGTGCTTGACAAAAAATATGAAAGAAGTCTTGTTTATTTGGCTCATGCTTTCAGGAGGGCTCAGTCCAAAGTGGCTGGATCCCAAATACTGCATCTCAATGGCAAGTAAATGTTTCTGGTTTTCACTTTGCTGGTTATGAAACAGAGAGAAACACAGAATTCAGGAAGGGAAGAGGGTAAATTGTAACTTTACCTGCCTATAATCCTCTGGGGAAGCAGGGATAGGGGTATCCCTTGAACTCGCTGGCCTGTGAACTTAGCTCAAACAGTGTACTTTCATGCATAAAACACACACACACAAACACACACACACACACACACACACACACACACACACACACACACACACACACGCGCATAGAAGTTATGGGTGAAGCTCTCAAAGTCAGAAAGACCACAAAGGAGTCTAGAGAAAGTCTAGAGAAAGGAGCTCTATAGAATTGTAGAGCTCTATAGAATTTTTCCACAATGAGACATATTTAGAACTTCTGACTCAGGACTATAAAATGACTACTTTAGTTTGCCACAAATTCCTGAATTTTTGTCAGTGTTATACAGAAATAAATGGAAGCAACAGAAATGTCAAGCATAATTTTTGTCCATGGGTTATTTTGACTTTATTAACTATTTGGTTTTAATATGTTCAACCTTTTGAATCATTCCATATCATGAAGCTATTGAGGACCCAGATACTTTCAGAAATTTAATGGATTTTTTTCTACTTATATCTTCTAATGTTAAATTACTCTGAGGGCTCAAGGCTGAATTCTTCAGTCTTCCTGGAGCCTGCATGCTATTAACCTTCCTATCCTCTCCATATCTACCATTTCCATGAATAAAAATATCTTTATGAAATAATGGATACAATATAAAATGACAGTATTTGCTCAATAAAAAAAAACTTGAAAAGCTAACAATTACATAATTTGTTTTCCCTACATTCAACCCTGTATTTATTTTCAATTATTTTTGTTTTGGGAATAGGAGTAGGTAGTTTTATTTAACTAACAGTTGCATTCTCTTAATGTTAATATAATCATAGACACAGACATGTATAACTACATTTAGTTAGGTTTTCAATTTATTTAATTTATAAAAATGAGTTTCTTCAGAATCTTTATTTATATTATTTATTGTATATTTAATGTTTTTTATTTTGACTGATTGATACATTTTATTTCATTTTATTGAGCATATTCTTCATTTACATTTCAAATGTTATGCCCTTTCCCAGTTCCCCTCTCCCAGTAAACCCCCAACCCATCCTCCCACCCCCAGCTTCCAAGAAGTTACCCCTCTGCACAACCCACTCCCACCTACACCCCCTCAAATTCCCCACGATAGGACATCTATTGAGCCTTCATATTGTTTCTATTTTCATTTTTAGACTCTGCATTGTTTTGTTCAATTCCTTTACCTGTTTGGTTGTGTTTTCCTGTAATTCTTTAAGGGGTTTTTGTGTTTCTTCTTTAAGGTCTTCAACCTGTTTACCTGTGTTTTCCTGTATTTCTTTAAGGGAGTTATTTATGTCCTTCTCAAAGTCCTCTATCATCATCATGAGATGTGATTTTAAATCAGAGTCTTACTTTTCCAGTGTCTTGGGGTAGCCAGGGCTTGATGTGGTATGAGAACTGGGTTCTGATAATGCCAAGAAGCCTCTCCCAGCAGGATCTGGGTATGGAGAGCTGTGGCATAGGGTTAGCTCCAGGTGCAGATGGAAACAGAAGGATCCTGTCCCAGGGTGCTCCTCAGTGCCTGTGTCCAGAGGGGCTCTGGGCAGGTCCCTTGGAGCAGAAGTGGTGGTCCTATCTGTACTCGTAGTTGTGTAAACACTCCTGGGAAACCAGCTTGTGCCCTGCAGGACCTGAGTTTAGAGAGCTGTGGTACAGGGTCAGCTCTGGGAGCACATGGAAACCAGAAAGTTTGTATGTTTAATATTTTAAAACCAATCCATATAAAATTTTAGACAATGTTCTGGAGACATTCATCTACAAAGTCAAATGATAATGCTCTTTTTAAGCTGGACAGAAGCATACATGATAAACATGATAAACAAAGAACAATGACTATAAAACTATTTAACCTAAAATTCCATAAAATCATGAGAGACAAAAATTGCAGGACAAAATTTTTCCTAATAGTTTCACAAGTAGCTAGTGCTTTAACCTAGAAATAAGGTTAGAAAGGTGAGAAAATTAATTTTTAGAGATTACATTTTACCTGTTGCATGGGTTTATTCATAAAAACATAAATAAAATGTAAAGTAAAAGATTATTTTTACTTATCTAATATATTGCAAAAAGTAGCCTACATTTATTTAAGGTCCATGTAATGGCACAGTGTCTATATAAAGCTCTATATTCTATATTCTATACCCCTCATCTTCTATCTTATATTCTGCATTCTTCTATATTCTATGTTAGCTAATATGTTGACCTAGAAAACTCCCTATTAGTCATAAGCAGCATGAAACAGTAACCATATAAATGAATATACAGATTTATTAAATAATGGGAACTGAATATTATATTCTCTACTTCTGTCCACAAAAGCCATTGTTCTTGAGTAGGGTATGTAAATTTGGCAAATTTTGTCACATGGGTGTTTTGTTGTTGTTGTTACTTTTGTTTTTATCAACTTAATCCAAGCTTGAATCATATGAGAATAAGTATTGAGAAAATGCCTCCATAGGAGGTAAGTCTGTGTGGCATTCTTTTGATTAATGTCTGATGTGAGGGGCCAGCCCGTCATGGGTGATCCCACCCCCAGGCTGGTCACCCTGAATTGTCTGTAAAAGAAAGCTGAGCAAAGCCTAACACTTTGCAGAAGGGTCAGGATCTCCTGGAACTGGAAGTGCAAGCTGGAGATCATCATGTGAAGGTGGCAGGGACTGAACTCACATTCTCTGCAAAAAGAGAAAATGTCCTTAACTATTCAACTAAACATATGAGCCTGCACATCTATTTCTTAAATGATTACAACATAAGTAATCTCTTTCTCCTTAGCTATTTTTTCAGATTGCCTCGCACGCTGCAAGGGAACCATCTGTGTGTGGAGTCAGCCTACCAGTCAGCCACTCCTGAGACTCTGATTGGTGAGTGAGCCCCAGAGAACCTTCCCTCTAGCTATTAGAAGATTCCAAGAAAGTTCCTAACATCCTTTCTCAGTGACATGCAAAAATAATCTGTGTATTTCTTCATCTAGACCTACAGGAGATTTTCTTTGTCTTCCATGATACAGGAGAAAAATGAAATTTTAACTTATATTAGTATCTAATAATGTTAAAATTGTGATAATTCGATAGTTGTTTTCTCATTAAATCATATAAATGTGTTAGAACTTCTGTTATGTCAACAATATTCTAAAATGAATGATTTCTCATTTAATGTTTGGCCTGTATTATAGTTTCTTTGTGAACATGTGGCCACTCCTCTTTAATATACAATCTCACTTTAAATGAAAAGCTTTTAATAAAAGTTCATCCTGAAAATATAGCTTGAGTTTAGGTTATTGTCTTGGCTGAATGTTATTTTGATAAAGCTAATATTCTCCTGAAGAATTAAAGTCATGCATGAATTCCACAAGAAGAATTAGGAGGTTATTGTAGTCAGTATTTAGAGCTATTGCATTAGTGAGCAGATACAGTTTATGTCTCCTAGATTTATAAGATAGAATTCTGAGTATTAAACAACAGCCCTTATTTTTCATTCCTGAATCAACACCCATCAAGCTTTGAAATAGTTTTCACATCTTGCTGCCTTCAAATTGGCAATGTTGTTCATAGCTCTGTGAAAACATGGCAATTTTTGACATTTGTAGAAATAGCAATTACCCATAGTAAGAAACATGAAAAGGCCCCAGTCAGCTTGTCTTACTGTAACTATGTCCAATGACATGACCAAAATTGCTATAGAAACACAGTTACTCAAGTGGATAACTATGAAAGTAATAAACCCAACTAGGAAAAATCCATCTTTGCTGAACCAAGTAGCAGGAAAACAAGAGGCCAGCAGTGTTACAACAGGTAGAGTAGGGATTTACTTTAAAAAAGAAAACATTGTTAGCATATTATCTGCCTCATTCTTCCACATTTTCCCTTGCTAAGTGGTGATATGTTAGAAATATTGTGGACCCATAAGGACGCAATGTAGATAGAATATCTTCCATCTCAGACAAGGAAGGTACTTAAAGAAAGCTTTGATTTCTATTATCATGGATATACCGAGTGAAGAGGTAATTTAGAGAGACTTGAAACCACAAATCAACATTCTATAGTTTTGATTCTAGTCCAGATCATTCTTATGAAGAGTTTGAGGATGCAATGTCTATCTGAGCTGGGCATGCTACAAATAATAATTGAGGAATCTCACAAGGTACAATGCCCAGAATCATGCTACACATTGACCATAAATTTGCACAGACAATCTCTCTATAGCATTACTGTTGATGTCTCCAAGTGTGAGGAAGACTCAACAACTGTCCTGTGAACACATTATTTATTTACAATGTGTGAAGCAACGAGAGATTCAAAAATCAACAACCACAATGATAACAATACTACAAGAAGGAGCAAAAGAACACCACAAGTATTCCTGGGATTGGAACATAAACAAACATCTACTGTATTCTATACTTTTCACTTGACATTGTTTACCAGATTCCATGTATCTTTAGTGATAACTTAAGATTGTAGATCATGTTTTTGCTTTTTTTAATTTAAATAATAAATACTTATTATTTATAGGAAACCTGTGGAGTTATTAGAAAATGTATTCAATTTCAATTGCTCTACTATTGGATCCACCTAATGGACACCATACCAACAACACACATCCATCACTTACTGTGAGTTAAAAGTGCAGGTAGAAATTATTGGTTCTTTGCTTGGGGTCATCCAGGTTGCAGTAAATAAGGAAGCTATGCTATAGTCTCATCTGAAGAGCAGATGGAACTCCATTTCTGAGCTCATGTAGGTTGTTAAGAGTTTATCTCTTATGATTGCAAACCTGTCATCTAGACTAGACTCATGTGAGGACATGAATAAATTTCTTAGAGGCTACCAATAAAACTTGCTGTAGAGAATGGTTCTGATGCTAAAGTCCTGTTCCCCAATTGGTTCTTGATCCATCAATAAAGATGCTAGTGGCCAATGAACTGGGCAAAATAGGTGGGACTTCCAGGTCCCCACAAGCAAGCTAGCAGACACAGGGAAGAAAGGAAGATTTTCATCATGTTTCAGAGGGAGAAAAGGTAATCAGCCATCTGAGATCTCGAGAGACCATAGGCCATTTCCCCAGGTGGTAGATGAGAAAAACATTAAAGCTGAGGGCATTTTTGGGTTGCAGAACAAGGAGAAGGTAACTGAACAACTAAAGTTGAGGGCAGATTTAGGGTGCTGAGCAAAAAGTATTGGGAAGGGCACACTAGCCACAGGAGATAAGAAGTGCCCAGCAATTGGTCCATAAGGTAGGTTGAAAATTAAATTAATCTCTCCCTCTCCCTCTCCCTCCCCCTCCTCCCCTCCCCCTCCCTCTCCCTCTCTTTCTGTTTTATCTGTGGATCTTAGGGAACCTAGGTGGGGCTGGTAACATGGTTCGCAGGGTAGCAAATTTACATACTACAATTTGCCCCTTGGTATTTTCCATTACAGCCTTTCACTTTAACCAAGCACCAAGAATAATCCATTGGGAGACTATGTCAAGAAAACTATGACATAATATAACCAACCATATGATAGCCTTTCCTTGTGCATCATCTATTTGTTACAAGCAAACTCCTTTCATACTTAAAGGGAACAGATATTACACAAATATGGAGTTCATGAGTTAAGTATTCCAAGAGGCAACTTTTTGAGCTCTATGCCACTTGTGCTWAGACATTCACACAGATTATTACATATAATATAGCATAACTCTATGAGGGTGACACCAGTAATAAACAGGAGGAAATAACCTAGCTACCCCAGATTATATATTAGTAATTCACAAAGTTGTTAAATATGAACAAACTTAAACAAACTTCACTAAAAACAAACTTATTTTAATAATCATTGAACAGTATTTCTTCTTACACATTTTTAATCTGTTTAATCCTTTATATCTATGTTTCTGTCAGAATTGATGGGCCATACAACAAAGTCCTCTGTACTAAAATTGAAAACTAACCTCAAACATAATAAAAAGAAATCAATGAAGGTAATGTCAGCTTGATAAAGTTCTAATTCACAAACTGCATCCTTTTCTTAAATATGTATATTTACCATGATGTTAATAATGGAAGAGTGACTTCCTTCAAAGTCCTCATCTATCTGTGGCCCTTCCATATGTCCCACAATTTTCTATGCAATGCTCTGCAGAATTATAAGCCTAGAATATTGGCGTGTACTTTCATTACCTCATAGTCTCTCATACTTAACATTTATAGAAGGCAACTGTCAAAAGGTATTGTAATCTCCAAAATTTGTCCATGGAACAGATGTATTAAGGTTTTCATTGCTGTGTCCAATGACCTGAACATAGCATGACAAGACAGACGTCATGTTCTGGCAAATGATTTCAGAGGTTTCATTCTGTAGACAGTGACTCCACAAATCTTGGACATACAGTGAAGCAGCATGCCTTGGCAGTAGGAGAAGATGGTGAAGGAAATTCTCCATTAGATGGGTGCCAGGAAGAGCAGTACAGGAAAGAAGTAGGATGGTGTCCAGTCCCAAGATCATTGTCCTAATGACCTATTCTTTCAGCTAGTACCCTCTTCCTAAGTCTTCAACACCTGCAAACATATTGCCCATAAAGAGACCAATTAATCTGTATGCATGCCTGTGGGAGACATTTTATATTTGTCATAACATCAGATGTTGATTTTTATTGTTTTAAAAGAAAAATTCAAATGTGATATTTATTTTAACAGAAAACTGTAAGAGATGTTTTTATACACTAATATTCCCATGAAAATATTTTATACTAAGTAATTCCCTGGAGTCTAGAAATTGCAAACTATATATAAACACATTTTTGTACAGCAAATTTGACAGCAAGAAGTGTATTTAATAGTTTGCTTTGAAAGGCAGGAAAAATATAATAAAGTTATCTGTCATGTATAAGTGAAAAAGAGTCAAATTTTAGGGTAAGTTGTTTTTTAAAAGAAACAGGAAGAAAGGAAGGAAGGAAGGAAGGAAGGAAAGAAGGAAAGACAGATGGAAGGAAGGAAGGAAGGAAGGGAAGAAAGAAAGAAAGAAAGAAAGAAAGAAAGGAAGAAAGAAAGAAAGAAAGAAAGAAAGAAAGAAAGAAAGAAAGAAAGAAGCAAAGAAACAAAGAAACAAAGAAAGAAAGAGAAAGATGAAAAACATATTCTTGGTTGAGTTTTATAGAAATAAATACTTCCATTCTTAACTAAGCTTTAGAATAGAAAAACTATGCATAACACAGAGACTAAGCAAAATGCTTTTGTATGCAGATGATTTTCATTCATGCTTTGTTTTAATTAAAGCTCACCCTTTACTCAGAAGAACACTTACATTATTACATATTCTTAGATCAAAAGTACTTAAATTAATTTGTATATCTCATTTATACATTTAAAAGAAAAAAATTTAGACATCCCTTATAAATATATCACTTACTTCTAGTGTTAAAGAGAATCACCATGTGGAGGGAAAATTTCAAAGATGCTCTTCCATAAGGCTGCGGTGAATTTCTAGGTCAGAAATAGTTGCTGTAGCCTTCTATACTGAAGCCGGAAAGGATTGTGCATGGTCTGCTTTAATGAGGGTTTACCATCAGTATTAGTATAGTCACTTGCCAGGATGCTATAGGTATGCCAAGATAGTGCATCTTCTTTCTGAGGACATAAATATTCTCTGATACTGACCATATCTTTTTATTTCACTCTTCAATATAATTCTTTTTTATTTGAAAAGCTGGTTTTAGAAATGTCCAACCTATATACCTTTAGAATGCAAGAGTAAAGGCCTATATTCAACTCCTAGAATCCACATAAAAAGCCAAGTATGGTGGCTTGTAACACAGTGATGTAGAAACGGAGTCCAATGGATGCTTGGGATTCATTGGCAAATTCGTTTTATTATAATTTTTGCATAGCAGGCAAAGTGAAAGACTCCATTTCCAAAGGCTAACTAGATGTACTTGAGGAATAGCACAGAAGGCAGAACTCTGGTCTCCACATGTACAAATAAATATACATATCCCTAAAGTTATATATTTAAAATATATGAAATGAGATTTAGAGGAATATATCTCAATATACATAAACATTGCCAAAATGTGATGCACCATTCAAACCTGTGGTCCCATGTTGCAAATTAACTCTCTAGATTTATCTATAGGACTTAGAAGTAAATAGTTCAAGAAGGTTAGTGTTATACTATCAACTACTGAAATTCCTTACTCACATGTACTTCTCTAGGATGAGGAACTCAGTTTCATGGCAGCAAAGAATTGTGTCAACTGATCGTTCATTCAGCACCTCACACAAGCTCCTTCCGTGAGGAGCCACGATGCCCTAGTTTGTATTCCTGCTCTATCACACATCCAGTGTCTGCTTGACACATAGCACAATGTTCTGCTATATGGTCTGAACTGAGGCTGTATTACAGATGCATCTCCAAGCCTTAGATATGTGATGCCCTTCCTACTCTCTCCGTGAAAATGTACAGATGCAAGTATCTGCAACACACTCTAAGTCCTGGATATTCCTAATATACACAGAATTTTACCACTATGGTACAATAAGGTCACCACTTGGGGTATTTCCATATTGTTTTATAAGAGAAGAATGCAGTGCATTTCTGAGTCTAACAGATTTCTAAAGACTGAGCAGCTATCTACTTAACATAGTTGGGGCTCTCAGAGTTTGAACTACCAACCAAAGAGCATATGGGCTGCACCTAGGCCTCCCCACACATATGTAGCAGATGTACAGCATGACCTTCATGTGGGTCCTGAACAACTGGAGCTGGGGTTATCCCAAAGGTGTTGCCTGTCTGTGGGATATGTTCTTCTAGCTGGGCTGCTTTGTTTGGCCTCAATGGGAAAGGAAACACCTAGCCTCACAGATTTGAAGTGCCAGGGTTAGGAGATACCTAGCTGGTCCCCGCCCATTCAGAGAAGGGTAAGGGGGATGGGGCAAGGATTGTGAGAGGGAGTGACCAGGAGTGGGGCATCGAGAGGGATAAAAAGTGAAGAATAAAATTAAATAAAAAAATTTCAGCCTTCTAACACAAGTTGCTATGGCAAGATTATGAATCTTTAGAGAAAATAAACATGTTTATCATGTCATTGTCAGACCACTACAGATAAAACCTGAAGACTTCCCAAAGATTTATTATCATATTTCATATTACTCTGAGTAGAAATGAATTGCTTATAGTCAAATGTTAAAACTACAATGCTAGTTTTGATAAATAGTACAACAAATAAATAATGTTTAGATATCATGGCTTAAATAAACTTGACCATCAATATTAATTTCATCTATTTTTCTTTATCCCAAATAGTTGATTGAAATAAAATCCACAATTACAAATGATGTTTTCCTTTATACCTTGCATTTTTCTAATGAGTCGTGTTGTGTTTACATCTGTATTTTATATAAATCTGTCTCCTGTTTAAATAGAAAACTAAAACCATAATTCTTCAAAATTAGTCTGTCATCAAGAGATAACCACATATATTTTGTTTCCTTTGCCAAAAATGTTAGTGGTAAATCCCTGAAGTATTTAATTTTCTTTTCATTATATTTTAAATGCTTCATTTTACTTCAACCAAAAACTCATCTTTGTAATCAGTTGCTTCTGTTATAATTGTTGGGATGATATGATTTTGTAATCATAATAAAATTAAGATTTAGTATCTTCAAAGAATTGTTTCTTTCTTGAATGAAGCAACTGGAAAGAACAAAACAATTACACTGAACATTTATATTTAATATAAAGCGGAGAATGTATTGGGTAAAGCATTTACTGTGCACGAAATGAGAAACTGAGTTCAGATACCCCAGTACCTGGTTAAGCTGGAGAATGTTTCTGTAATCTGATGTTGTGATGGAGAATCAGGAAAGTATCCTGACCCTGACGCTCAGGTACAATACATTTGTAAACATCAAAGAGACCCTGTCTCAAACAGTGTTTAGTCAATACCTAAAGTTATATTCTGTATTTACATATTGAAATGAATAGATATGTATGTAAGTGTACAGATACACACACACACACACACACACACACACACACACACACACACACACATACACATACAGAAAACCAAGCCTAGATAAGCCCCTTTACCTTGTAATTTCTACACTGACAATAATAGAACAATGAATTTAAAATGTAGGTTTGCGTTTCTACTGTTTTTTAATATGTAAAGGGATTTATAAAGCATGATATTCTCTTTATAAAGAATGATGGTACAAGACAGAAAGCAAGTAAAAAGAATTATCTCTAAAATGCAACCCCCCAAAACTTTGCTTTGGTTTTAACATCTATCACCCAAGCAAATTGTATGTTTGTATTTTCATTTGATTATGTTTAAAGATTTAAATGTCAACTCTAAAGACTCCCCAAATAAATCTATTTCCCATGTTGGCTACTTTCCTATGGCTAAGCTATGAACACACAAAACTCATTGCCTGGTTTAATAACAGCCAGGCTTGTCAAGGGATAGGGTTCCTTCYGTCTGGAAGGCTAACAATGTTGATTTAATTTAGCTCTTAATTGCTTCGTGTTGTAAATTCCAGCTCTCTTTCTTGTGATATTTCTTCTAAAAGTCATCGTTGTCGTTATACCATGAGGTATTTGCTCTTCATTTTTCATTCTTGGAGGTACTGAGTTTATGTTCACTTAACATTACATGATTAATGACACTGTTACCTGCATTTTTAAGTTTCAAATGAATAGCTGCAGACCACTTAGCTTTAACAAAATAAAAAATAGAAAAAGATATTTTGGTTAAAGTAGCTTATTAAAGTAATGGGCCATGAAATTCCCAAGCTGCTTTTTATTTCCCTCTGACTTAAGATTCTTCTTTCCTCATTCACCTCTTGTGAAAGACATGCAACATATGTATGCATGTATTTTGTTTCTTGAGAACCTGTGCACCATTTCTTGATACTCATCAATCTCATAAGCATGAAAAACCTATTTATGTAAGAGCAATTTGGTTGAAAAATAATTTCTCATATATATATAATATTATTCTGTATATTATCAAAATGTGTTTCTTGACAAAGTTGATTTCTCAAGCCTCAGAATCTTCAGAATTGTTGTGAATCCTCCAGGAAGTCTTATTGATGTGGGCGGCAGGGCCACATGTTGAGCAACGGCACCGTCTGCCGTAATAATAGGGCTTGCTTTCCCTTCGGAATTTAGTAAAGGTTAACACTGAAGCCAAACCAAGTGTAAGAAAATCTATCTTCTGAAGTCAGCAGGACATGTATGGAGACACATGCATGTTTCTCCAGCTGTTGTCGCTGACTCAGCATATTTGGGAATGCTGGGGAGAAGGGACACTGCAGTTACCACTCACTGATGGGGCACTATTCCATGTGTTCACTGTGTGGAATAGTCACAGGTTAAATTTTATAAACAAACAAATAATATGCTTAATAGATAATCATTCTGTATTTTACAAAGCTCTGAAAAAGTATTACTTTTATTTTTTAATTTATTAATACAAGTTTTTTAATTACTTTATTTATTTCCGTTCCAGCCATTGCTCCCTCTGAGTCCCCTGTCCCAAGATCCTCACCCAATTCCTTTGCCCCTTGCCTCAGAGAAGGTGCTCCTCACCCCCCAGAGACATCACCCTTCCCTGGGGTCTCAAGTTCTTCCAGGATTAGATGCATCTTCTCCCACTGAGGTCAGACCAGGAAGTCCTCAGTTATGTATGTTCTGGGGCCTTGGACCAGCCAATGTATGCTGTCTGGTTGGTGGCTCAGTCTCTGGGAGCTCCCAGGGGTCCAGGTTAGTTGAGACTACTGGTCTTCCTATAGGGTCACTTCTAGAATATGACCTGGTCTGGGCTTGCACATATTTTGTAAATGATGTCTTGACTGATATGAGTTGCATGTGGAGAATATATCATAACCTCCGGTGTCATCTGAAGAAATTTCATTGCCTCCCTTGAGGCTGAGTCTTTCATTGGCCTGAAGCTCAGCAATGAGGCTTGAAGGTCTACATCACATTCCATTGGCTTTTTTTTTTTATAGCAGGTGAGATGGGGTATGCAGAGTTCCAGAAATCGAATACAAATCTGACTCTTTTGATTTCCAGAGAACTAGCCCTTGCTGTGACACTTTCAAAAATTTGCTATTGTACATTTGGATATTACAGAGGGAAGAAACTGCAAATGGCTTTATTGAGCAGGATTTCAAGCATGATTTAAAACCCCTAACAACATCCATCACGGTAATTTTCCACATTTTGCAAACAATTGTGATCTCCACCATGCTAGTCATCTAATACATCATTTCTTAGTCTTACAACAATGATAGTTTTCATTATTGTCCTACAATGAGATTTGTTCAGGAAATATCTCCAGCCAGCTCCCAATGGATAATTGAATATCGATAACAGGAAGGTACTGTGAATACATGTTAGATATCAGTACGGGTATAATGAATCTGTTGACATTATTTTCATAAAAGAATATTTGATGAGCTTTAAAAGATATTAATGGATAAAAGCATATTTTAAAAACCCATATTTTTAATGGAAAAACCAACATTTCCTCCTCAGCAGTTTGCTACTTCCTCACAATACCACTTTGAAACATAAAGCAAGTAATTATACCCCAGGATGTTACATACATAAAGCTCTGATGCAGCCTGAGGCTAAAATATAGCTCATATTTCTCCACTGCAGCAAGTATTCCTGACTACCTTGTGACAACAAAAAGTGTTCAAAATTCAAACAAATAGATGTAGCTAAATACTATATATCTTCAATGAAAAGAAAAAAGAAATCAGGTATTGGAAAGATGACTCCTTTATTAAAGGCCTTGGCTATGAATTTCAAAACCTGAGTTCAAAACCTGTAATCCACATGATGATAAGAAGAACTGAAACCATTGCAACCTGTCCTCTGACCCCTATAGGTTCACCATAGCCCAAATGCCTACATCTGCATGGCTCACAATAAATAAACGAAATGTATATGTGTGTATATATACATATATTTGCACATATAGATATGCATACGTGTATACAAATATATATGTATATGCATGCAGATATTTTCATATGTGTGTATATACATATATATGACAAATTTGTACTTTTTCTTGAACAATCTTTAATGACACAGTTGTGGAGAAATGGTGTAAATAAAAAGCAGAGTGGTGCTCTTCACTCTTTGAAAAAATGGCTAAATAACTTTTATATAAGCAATTTTAAAATGACTGAAAAGAATTAAAGCCTTCATCTTTGCTTTTAGTTTTATAAAACAAAGGTAAAAACATTCATATAAGTTTTGCAATTAGAAAATATACATCTAAATCATATCAGAAAAATATTAATCCTTGTTAAGCATCAATAGCACAGATAGTGTTGTAATTTAGATGCCAAAAATATTCTGCAACAATAGAACATTTTGATTTTGTTCATGGAAATATATTTATATCTAAGCTCTTTTGAAAAATCCCCAAATACTTATTTCCAGACCAATATGTACAAATACTGTGTCAATAAAGTCAAAATCAAAATTACTTGCCAAGACAATAAGATTCATCTTTCAATAATAAACTACTCAAATACATTAAGGGCCTGGAGAGATGCCTCATAGATAAAGTGATGCCCTCGTGAACAGGAAGACCTGAATTCAGCCCCTATTACTTATCTTGAATATCTGAGCATGATAGCACATGCTTATAACCCTCTTTCCAGAAAGCAGGGATGGGAAGAACCCTGGAGCCTAAGACAACCCAGCTCAACCTACCTGATTTGTTGTAAACCCGGAGACCATTGAACATCTTTGTGCCAAAGATAAGGTGGATAGAGTCCTGAGACACAACAGTCAAACACATACACAAGGTGGGGGAGGGGGAGGAAGGAGGTAGAGATGTGGAAGGAGGGGAGAGAAGGGGAGAGAGGGAAGAG